>MU223067.1:120146-149675 GCA_018584345.1 Thuja plicata | reverse complement strand
GTTATCTCTTTGAAGATAAATGAATATTTAATTCATTTATTTAATAATTGTTTTCAACATGTGAGATAATTGAATTCTTTTTAATTAAGAATTGCTTTATTTGATGAAATTAAATTAATTAAATTAATTGAAATTAATTTAATTGGAAGAATTTAATTGGTAAGTTTAAATATTTGATTTAAACTATAGGAAATTAAGTTTAATTAATTAAATAATGATAATTAATCAATTAAAGCTTAATTAATTAAATAAAATTAATTATTTAATTAATTATGGGAATTGGATTAGATTATTTTGAGAAGTGAATTTAGAAGAAAATAAGTGATTAATAAATGATTAAAAAAAACCATTAATTAATAGATGAAAATTAGTGTTTTTAATGTAAAGTCGCAAGCCTGTCCATTTTAGGGTGTCTACAAATAGAATAAAGTATCTATCACCATAATAGCTCTTTGTTCTCATTGGTCCACATAAGTCAGTATGGACTAACTCTAGAATAACATTAGATGTGTAGGTTTTTCTCTTGAAACTAGACTTTGTCATTTTTCCTATTTGACAATTCTTGCACATAACATGGTCGGGCTTTGAAATACTTGGTAAGACTCTTACTTTTATTTTCTTACTTATCTTAACCATGTTGTCAAAATTTAAATGACAACCTTTTATGCCATAACCAAACATCTTCATTTCTATCCAATAAACAAGTGGTCAAAATATCATCAAGATAGAATAAATTAACTTTTGTTTGTTCACCAGTATCGATCAAATTTCCTTTTCCATTATAGATCATTGCCTTTTTGTTCTCAAATGAAACTTGATGTCCTGTGTTGTTCAGCTATGAAACGCTCAACAGATTATAGTTAAGCCCTTTTACCCAATATGCATTTTCACATATGATCAGGTTATTCAACATGATGGTACCTTTTCCTTCAACTGAGCAAGGTGAGTCATTACCCATCCTAACTGATCCACCATTATAATATTCATAAGTTTCAAACTTTTATTTATCTCCAGTCATGTGATGGGTACAACCACTATCAATAATCTAGACATTATTTTTGCTAACTTTAGATATGAGTGTTGTTTCAACACACCTATCTTCTTTGTCTGAGTCATCCTTCATAGCAACAAATACTACCCCAATATCTTCATCAGAATCAATGTCAGAATTTTCAGCTTTGTTCTCAATCAGGTAACAAGCCTTCTTGTCTTTGTCCTTGTAATCTCGTTTATCTCTTCTGTCAGAGTGTCAGTTTCTTTTTTAGTCTCAGTCATCACTTCTGTCATACTTCTTTTCATGAGATCTATCATTGTTTCTTTCATCCTTTCTCTTGTTAGGGCATCTAGCAGCAAAATGTTCAATTTCTTTGTAATTAAAACAAACCAATGGTAATCTACCTTTATATCTTCCTTTACCTCAATGTAATATTTTAGCCATTAGTGCTTCAAGTTCGTCAAGTTTTTGTTCATCACTATCACTGTCACTATCATTTCTCATAGTGTGTTTGTTACTAGATTTGCTTATTTCAGAGAAGATTTGAATGCAAACTTAATAGTAGGTAAGACACTATTGTCATAGTTGTTCATCTCAAATGAAATAAGTCTACCAATCAAACTATCAAGAGTAACATTGTTATTTTCTACTACTCTCATTTCTTTAATTGTAGATACTCTAATTGCATAAATAGGCAGTAAGGTTCTCAGAACTTTACTTACAATTGTTTCTTCCTCAAGTTCCCCTCCTACTCCATAGATAACATTAACAAATTCTTCGATTTTGCTACTATACTGAGTGATGTTCTCTCCTTGTTTCATTCTCAGGTCATCAAAATGTCCTCTTAGGCTTTCATCTTGAGCTCTCAGCACATTGGTGACTCCTCTATGTACTAGCTTAAGTTTGTCCCACATTTTCTTTGCAGAGGTGCATGATTTCACATCTTCAAATTTAGTATCGGATAGTGAAGAAGCAAGTTCTATCATCATAGAATTGTGTTCATGTTTCTCTCTCAATTGATCAATAGTCAGAGGTCCAGTAGGTGCAACATATTCAATATCCAAGTGTTGTGTGACATCATTTCCAATATATTATAGATGAAGTCTTATCCTGCTTTTCCATGATGCAAAGTTGTCCTTGTTCAACTTAGGCACATCCCTTTTACTCATCTTGTGATCTTTAGCTTAAGTCCCTTAAAAATTTTCTTCCAAGCACCAAAGCTCTGATACCAATTGTTAGAATAACTGAGAGGGTGGGGGTTGAATCAGTGGCCTTAAAAATTAATTTCAAAAATCCAACCAAAAATTATATCACAAATATACTATCCTCTGGTTATCTTCCAGTCCATCAAGATGTATGCCATAAATAACTTTAACAAATATAAACTGCTTAGTGAGATATACTATTTATCTTTTCTAGACGTTACTGAATAGCAATAAATAAAATTAGTGTTAACCAACCAATCCAATTTCAATAATGTGTAAAGAAAACTATCAATGCAATGAAACATATACACATTGGAAACACAAATTTTAACGTGGAAAACATGCTAAGGGAAAAACCACCTGGGACTGGTAACCCAAAATCATTTTACTCTTCTGAAGTGAGCTCGGTGAAGAGCTAACCCTGTTAAAGGCTATAATACACACTGTTAAGTGCGACCTTTTTAGAGGATTTAAAACTAACATTTTGTCTTTTGACCTAGAAATCACTATGTTTTCAACAAGAAAACCTTTTGATACTCTTGAGTATCTAAATACAATAAGGACTGTTAAATCCCACTCGGTTAAGAGATTTTCTGAATCAATGGTTAAATTGATACAATAAATGATTTGTTCAAAATAAAACTTTAACTTGTAGATATTCAAATCTATTGTTAGTCCAATAATACCTCTTTGATCAATGTTTACTTTAGTTCCTTTGCTTTCATTCTTTCTTCTGCTTAGTGAATGCTTTGTCCTCTGTTGCTCGGTGTCTGTAGAATTCCTTGGATTTGTTCTTCAGCCTGTATGATCATATCTGCATGAAGAATTCTATCTTTACCAAAATATATTAAGCATTCCTCTCTTTTTCATAATGAATTCCTTGTCTCTTTATATAGACATGATTAGCCGCATAATCTCGTTGTTTTTTCCATAGATCACTTCTTGATCCATAAATCTTGCCATTCTTTGCTTTATCCCGTAAAGATCTACTTTAGTTTTATTCTGTAGATCTCTCCTTGATAACTGTGAATAAAACGTGCTTTAAATCTCTTTCCTTTCTTTAGTTTAATTGATCGTTAAAAATAAAGCAATCCATCAGTCAATTTCTAAATATAGCTTTGTTAGCTAAGTAGTTTTTTTGTTCTTTAACTTCATTTATGCTCATCCATCATCTTCAGTTATGCTCGGTAACAACTTTAGTTTACTGCAGTGTTCGGTATACACTTGCTCAGTAATACCGTTCGTCAGTGTTCACTGTCACTCGGTGTATACAATTTTTTTATGTTTTACCGATAACATAAACTTTATCTCTTCAGTTCTTCAAGGTTATGACCGACATGTGTTCGAATAATCAAACCATATCAAGTTGACATCAATGACAATATAATACATTAACTGATTTAATGTCTTGCATTTACGTTTGCATCTCGGTGATCATCAACTTATCATCTTCAAACATTCAATCAATTATAGTTCATCAACTACGGTTGTTAATGATAATAGAAAATAGTAACAAAAATAAACTTTGGATCTAAGTAGTGTTGAACTTGTTAGCATTTTTATGTAAAAACCATTTTTTCACAATATCTCACATACTCTAATAAAATTATGCATATCTTATTATGATATTATTTTTAATAAATATGTTGTACATAATATAAAAATGAAAATTACATTTTAAATTAAAAACATATTGTAAGGTAGAAACTAGTGTTCATCAGGATGTATAAACAAACTAGGAAGCTTAGGCCTATGTCCTCTTACATTAGAAGGAAGATAATCTATTAGGCTCAAGGAGGCTCAAGTGTTAAGCGGATGCAATGATCTTTCATTGTTATTGCAGATGCCAATGCAATTGAAATGGGAAAATGTCAAATGTAAATTGAAATGCAAGATCTAGGGCGAGGAAGAGAGAGAAAGAATATTTCTACATTTAAAGACAATTAACAAACTGAGAACCCAATTCTAATACCAGATTTGGAAATCCAAAATAATAATTAACATGTGACTCATATTTTAGTCTGAAATCCTAGAACCAGGGCATCTTGGAGGTATAGGGTGACTTGGATCCCTATAGACCCTAGGACGTTCCCAAGTCCTAACAAATACTTATAAAAATTTGATGTAGGAGCATCCAGGGTGTAAGAGCAATCTTGCATCACCCAAAAATATTGGCTAGTTTTTTAATAAGGAGTATCTTTGGGAAGGGTTACTATTGTGGCAAATTTACTATTCTCAGTAAGCTTTTTGTTTGAGCATGGGTTGTCCTAATCACTTCCCTAGAGGTCCATTTTGGATATATAAGCCTTCCAGTAAAGTTTCGTGGCAAGATGAAGTCCAGTTTTGAAGATATTGAAATTTTCTATTTTGACGGGGTGGTACAAAAACTTTGAACTCAATTTGGAAGGCCTTAGAGGCTCTAGAAGGGGTCAAAACTTGTTTGAGATGACACTTTGTTGTCATAACTATAAAGTGCTTTGATAGGTTTCCCAAATGGGGTTATAATAGACAATTAGGTCAACAGTTCACATGTTATGGCTTTCAAAAGTTGTGTTGTCAAGACTCAAGTTTCGATACAAAAGGAAGAGAGAGAAAAATACTTAAAGCGGGAAATTGAACTGTTGGGCACCAAAATGGGAAATTTCACTTTCTAGAATATTCTAAGGCGGTTAATTATGCTACAAGTATATAGGGTTGAGGGGGGGTTTTAGGGCTTAGTCCCAGAAGTGTAGATTGTGGCTCTATCTTGCAAATAATTGTAATGAAACTGCCCATGTGGCTGTAGCATGTTAGTTTTATGAATATTGTAATGTCATTTCATGAAGATAATAGAAATTTTTTTTTTTGTTCTTGTCATTATTCTGTTCGTGCAATTTTCTATTTATTTCCCTGTTGTGTTGTATGTGTTTGGTTGAATAAGGGGAGTACCCTTCATCAAACTATTGTCACTTGCAACTTTTTTCCATAGCTACACCACTTGCCACCTACACATAGAAAAAGGAAAAATATTATGGAAAGGGGCTTTCCTAAGTCAAACCCTTGATTTAGAATTAACCATGAAATTAAAATAGAAAATTCTTGAAAGGAAAGTGTTCTTATAAGAAGTAGAGGCTAGATTTGAAAAACAAGACGTCTTATTGTTGGCAAGTGATCAACTTTGGTAAATATGATTCAATTTTTGGTTGTCATTTATGGCAACACATCTGGGTTTAAGTTCAATTTCTTTGAAGATAAGTTTTGATGATTCAGAAATCGACTAAGTATAGTAGCAAAGATACAAAAGTATTTTGGATGTCAAAGACAGAGATCGATGAATTAGGGCAAGCGAGCTTAGAGGCAGATAGTATGGAGTATGTATGACCTCCACCTAAGATTGATTTGGATTTGGTTAAGTCTACAATGAGTTAGAAGGATTTGAAGACAGACAGATTGCAGAAGAACAACGATACAGAGCAGTTGGACAACAACGAAGATTGAGGGGGTATGACTTGGACTCTAGGCTATCGAAGTTGTATTTTGGTTGTTGATATCCTACACATTGACTATTCAAGAGTGTTGACTATTTATTCGATATTTACTGTATTAAATATATTGTGTATTGAAGGCCGACTTTGTAATATTTGTAATATTTATTTTGAGAGCCGACTTTGTAAAGTTGTGAGATATATATGTAAGATATTTTTGGTAAAGATTGTATGTAGTTTTGTAATAGTTATCTGGAAGAGCAGATATGTGAATGGCAGAGTAGAGAATGACATAGATCATTGAAGAACTATAAAGGAACCATCAAAGCATTAGCGATGCTTGTTTTTGCTCATGACTGAGAAATTTTTGTAACTGAATTGTATTGTAAGAGTTGTAAGCTCAGAGGCCCCTAACAGGGTGTTGTGAACCTTTAACAGGGTTGTTATTCCTCTAACAAGTAAATGTACTATGTAATATTCAGCTCCTATCAGGGCTAGGTCTCCTTACATGGACATTATACTTGAGTGCATGATTATGGGTATCATCCCCACCGGGGTTTTCCCTTGGCCAGGGTTTCCTCGTAAACAAACATGGTGTTATGAGTATTGTGTCATTTGCTTATGTTCTTTTCTTTATTGCAAATGTATGATTAATGTTTAAATGGTAGAAGAATTTATTAAAGTGCTATTATACCGATTCACCCCCCCTCTCAGAGCTTTTGGCCCTTTGAGAGAATGTCTAACAACTTGAGGGAGATCAGAATGGATTTGGATAGTTTGCATGAAAACTTTGATGCTGCACTTGAAGAACTTGATAAAGCAAAAGAAGAGAATGGAGAATTGAGATTCAACATGCGAAGAACTGAGAAATTTATAAATAAACTCAAAGAACAACTTGAGATTTCCAGAAGTCAAAGAGAAGATCTTGTGGTCCAGATAAAAGAAGACTCAGATGAGGACAGTTCAGATAAGGTGAAGCAACTAAAAGAAGAGAATGAAACTTTGAAACTTGAAAATTAGTCTATGGCTAAAGAAATATAGGTACAGAAGGATGCAAAGAAGAAATTTGAAGAAGCCTTAAACAGTGATTGAATCAAATGAAGGATGAGGCTGAAAACTACAAGAACACATGCCTGGAATTGGAGAAATACAATCAGATTGTGAAAGGTGAACTTGTTGAAGCAAAGAATCACATTGAGAAACTTCACACCAGCAGTGATTTGATTGATGAACATAGAGACAAATAGAAACCTAAAGGTGATATGACTGGTATTGGCTTCAATGAAGCTGAATGTTAAAAGAATCAGGAAGAGAAATCAAATGAGAAGATTGATGCCGAGAAACCTTCTATTGAAGAACCAAAAGAATAGATCAGACCCTTCAGAGGTAGATGCTTTGGTTGCAACAGATTTGGACACATGAAGAGAGACTGCAGAGGTAATGCCCCTTTTATAACTTTTTCTGGTAATTGTTTTAATTGTAATGGATATGGGCATAAGAAAATTGAATGCAGAAAACCTAATCAATCAGGATATAGAAAAGACAATGGAAGAGGACCTACAATGAAACCTACATGCTACAAATGTAATAACATTAGACACATTGCGAAATACTATAAGCTACAAGTCAATCAGGAAAGAAGACCTCCTATATGTTACAAATGCAATAATCTAGGACATATAGCAAAATTTTGCAGGTACAATGGATCAGACAACAGAAGAGTACCACCTCCTATGAATTCACAAAAGAATGGAAATGATATTGGTAAGAGTGATTTTGAAAGTTGTTTCAAGCAGGCAGAAGACAAAAATAGTGGTAAGATATGGAAGATCAAGGAAACTAGTGAGACATCAGTCAAGGGAGAGTTAGTAGATGCTACTGGATCTTTGCATGAAGGTAGCAAGACATAATTGACCTAACTGAATGATCATGGCCTTAGGGGGAGCATTGGATACAGACATAAGAATTTTTCCTGCCCCGACATTCATAGATTGAGCTCATGCGAGCTTGTGTGTGAACTAAGTCGACATCATGGATTATATACCTAAGAGCGCACCATCAACTGACTTGTATATTTTGTTCGCGAGATCTAGCAGCCGACTGGACAGTATAAAGTGAAAATGAAAGTTATAACCTAACTTGTATAAAGCATCATTTGATGACCTATCTATTCACCATTTAACAAAGAGCGAGCTAAGGAGATCAGAGATCATAAGCATTCAGACTATTCTACATTTACCATGCATGATCGATTGGAGCATAACACTCAGATTTCAGTGAAAGAAAGGTATTTTATATCATCAAGATATGGATGCACCCATCATTTTCGATGTTGTTGATCATCCTAGATACAAATTCAAGAAACATTCGTATAAGTCTTGTGAAGAGGATCTAGAAGGAGTGTTTTCACAAACCCCACATGGTGTATTACATGTAGAAGGAATTAGGGCTTACATACATTGTAAGTATGATACATTGGGAGACAATGAAATATTCACTGAAATGGAAAATATGACTGAAAAAGGAATCATAAAAGATGAATTCAAACACATTAGTCAGTTCAGCATAATGAATATTATGGATTTATGCGAATTCAATAAAGATGAATGGTTTAAGATATTGATGAGCAGGGTTCATGATCAGTTCATATGGATTGGTGACCAACCTATGAAGATTTGTAGTGACCTAATTCATGAGATCACTGGATTAGATAACACTAGAGTTATACCTATTGCGGAGAAGCATGTGAAGAAAGAAGTAAACTCACCATCTATTTCATTGTTGGCAAGCAGTGATGTAAATGTGGATAGCATGGATGAAGTTGAATTGGTAAAACTAGCATTTACTGCATTAAACAAAGCAAAGGAAAGTTCTGAACAGAAAGGAGACAAGAAGGCAAAAGTAATTAGAAGAGATATTGATACCGTGAACAAATTGCTTCTAGTACCTATAGTTTTTTAGCACAAAGATGACATTGAAAACTTGAAAATTACACTTGATGAATTTGATGGGCACTATGAAAATTTGTTGAAGATTGTAGAGGAGAAGGTAGAGAAGACATATTCAGACAAGAAGCTGAAAAAATTCTACAAGTCCATCACATAGGACTTAGGCATTGTAAAAACTTGTTTGAAAAATGTAAAGAGTTACATTGGACATGGGAGAAAATTGTTTAGCTATTGCATGAATCTGATTAGGCATGTTCAGAATGTTGAGGACATTATTGCCAAGGAGAGGGCAACTCTGAACAGTTTGATGGACGGTTATGAAATATCTTTACAATCCACAATAGAACTAGACACAAAAGTTACAAGGATATTGGCCAAACTCAGTGTATTGGATAATGAGAAAGAGAGAGTATTGAAAAGATTTAATTTGCTGAGGATCTTTGTCACTCCGAAGCTATCCATACTTGAAGCTCATCTCTCAGATTTGGAGAAAGTTGCAGATTCATTGACTAAAGGTTTACCCACAGAATTAAAAGAAGCTAAAACTACATCATTTGCAATGAATGGTTTGATTCACACTAGTCAGATATTGTTCAAGACATGGAGTACATAAGTGAAGCTTTTGGAAGATTCTTTTCAGGATATTCTGAAACTGGTAAGAAAGAACTAAAACTTATTGCTTTATATGCACCCTTGTAATTGTTGTCAAAGGGGGAGAAGAGAAAAAAATATGAATTAAAAAAAATATAATATAATAAAAGAAAGAGAGAAAAATATGGAGAAGAGATAAGGAGAAGAAGAGACAGTTTTGTTTGGTTAGAACACTTAGTCATTTTTTTTAAAGTGTTGCCATCAATGCCAAAGGGAGAGATTGTTGGGAAGTGATCAACTTTGGTAAATATGATTCAATTTTTGGTTGTCATTTATGGAAACACATATGGGTTTAAGTTTGATTACTTTGAAGATAAGTTTTGATGATTCAAAAATTGACTAAGTATAGTAGCAAAGATACAGAAGTATTTTGGATGTCGAAGAGAGAGATCGATGAATTAGGGCAAGAAAGCTTAGAGGAAGATAGTATGGAGTATGTATGACCTCCACCTAAGATTTATTTGGATTTGGTTAAGTCTACGATGAGTTAGAAGGATTTGAAGATAGATAGACTGTAGAAGAACAATGATACAGACCAGTTGGACATCATCAAAGATTGAGGGAGTATGAGTTGGACTCCAGGAACTCGAAGTTGTGTTTTGGTTGTTGATAGCCTACACATTGACTATTAAAGAGCATTGACTATGCATTTGATATTTACTATATTAAATGTATTGTGTATTGAAGGCTGACTTTGTAATATTTGTAATATTCATTTTGAGAGCCGACTTTGTAAAGTTGTGAGATATATATGTAAGATATTTTTGGTAAAGATTGTATGTAGTTTTGTAATAGTTATCTGGAAGAGAAGATATGCGAATGGCAGAGCAGAGAATGATAGAGATCATTGAAGAACTATAAAGGAACTATCAAAGTATTAGCGATGCTTGTTTTTATTCATGACTGAGAACGTTTTGTAACTAAATTGTATTGTAAGAGTTGTAAGCTCAGAGGCCCCTAACAGGGTGTTGTGAACCTTTAACATGGTTGTTATTCCTCTAACAAGGAAATGTACTATGTAATATTCAACTCCTAACAGGGCTAGGTCTCCTTATAGGGACATTATACTTTAGTGCATGCTTGTGGATATCATCCCCACCGGGGTTTTCCCTTGGCCAAGGTTTCCTCATAAACAAAACATGGTGTTATGAGTACTGTGTCATTTGCTTATATTCTTTTCTCTACTGCAAATGTATGATTAATGTTTAAATGGTAGAAGAATTTATTAAAGTGCTATTATACTGATTCACCCCCCCTCTCAGTATAATCCAATCCTAACACTTATACCTTGATGATTCAATGTTCTTGGAATGGAATAAAAAACACTAATGCAATAACATGACTTCACAAAAACCTAATAGAAAGTCATAAAGAACATGTTTGTATAATGGTTGTTGAAGCTTTCCTTAATGAATGCTTGAATACTTGATATCTCATTGAATGCTTGATTGAATTAGTGGATTTAATGGATAGTGGATGCCAAAATAAGGGAGGTAGTGTTGGAATTAATGAGAAGTGTGTACTGAGAGGGGAGGGGTGAATCAGTACCTCTAAAACTTTTATATCCTTTAATCAATTAACCTTTGTGTAATCAATTGTTTATCCAACCATCTGATCTATACTATCTTGATGCAAGATGTATCAATTCATAAACTTAACATACATGTGAACATTCATAGAAAAATTCATGAAAGTAATTGACACATAACACAAGATATGATATTGCAGAAAACTCTTGTTAGGAAGTAAAAATTGCGGTGGGGATGACACCCATAAAATCTTCACTATCTGCAGATTGGAAGGGGCTGGTTAAGGCTTACAATTTGATCACTTTTGATGATCTATCCGGTTAAGAGTATCTGTGGAGACCTATTAAAGTCTACTCGGTTAAGAGCTTTAGCAACATTGTTGAGTGTGCACTCGGTTAAAAGATTTATAGTTGGACTATTAAATCCACCTTCCTTGAAAGGATTTTTACACTTTGCTTCACTTGTTAGAATGATAGAAAATTAAAATTTGACCTGGTATATGCAATATCTTATTGATGATACAAATCCATTTAAGATTACATGAATAAGATTATCACCTAATGTGATTGAATAATACCTCTGATTCTCGGTAGCCTTTGTTCTTGGTTCTGATAACCAAATTCACCTTTTGTTGTTCTGGTTCTTAAAAATTTCAATCTGATCCATAAATGTGCTCGTAGGCTTCATTCATCCTCTCTTCCATATTCACACATGTATAATGAATGATTGAATCATCTATTTATAAGATGTATTGACATCATCAAGTTTCACGAAAAACAATGTTAACTCTAAGTTCAGGTTTACAACTTTTACCTTGATCTCCTACTCTATGTGTTTTAAATCAGTTAGATTGATTAAAGCACTTACATTCATGTTTCTTTTTGCTAAAGAAATGGTTTTAAAAACAAATCAAGATTCTATAAATAGAATAAGACTATTTTACTAGACATGGAAGTCAGATCCACTTTTTGCAGGCTACAACTGACTTTCAGTTTCTAACAGTCGGTTATGCTCTGAAATCAGTTGACTATCTTTCAGGTTCCTTGGTTGAACTTTTCTCTCAGTTTTCTCTTTGACTGTCTCTCAGGTTGCACTATATCCTGCACATCAGGTTCCTCTGTCGGGTTCCTCTTTATCCTTTTCACTTTGCATTTTTGGTGTACACGCAAAATTATGTCATTGGTTTTCTTTGTACTTGTCCATTTTCAATGATCTCTTGTATCTTTATATTCGGTTTGCTCTTTGTCCTGTCTTTTGGTGTATGCTTACCAAAAGTGTTGTTTGCATACTAATGGAAAATTAATGTCATCAATATCCCCCTTTGACATTAGTATCAAAAACTGATATGTGCAAAATACTAACAAAATGTTAAGTATGTACAACATATATAATCCTTAGTCATTTCATGACTCCCCCTATGTATATGTCAGTATATCCCCTTTTTTGGTAATAATGTATAGTTTCCTGTTTATCTGTACATATCATATCTTTCCCTCTATAAAATACATATACATATCATTTTCCCATATGAATATATATCATTTCCCCCCTTTTTTTATATATCATTTTCCCCCTTTTTTTTATATTAAGGGCAAAGGTCTATACCTTATAGCTTATCAAAATGTGAGAGTGTGAAGACTTCATGTCTTCCATCATCTTCTCCCATTATTCCTTTAAGTTCTCTAGAGCCATGTGCTTGACTGTGATCTTGGAATGCATATCGTAGATGCTGTCTACTACAGACATCTCAGGGGTTGCTATCATTTGCCTTGTTGAACTGATGTGTTGTTGAAGCAGTGTAAGATTTGGTAGAAGTTGAGCTTGGAGCTCAGTGACTTCTTCTCTGAAGCGTGTCTCTACTTCCCACAGTTCCTGCCTTAACATTTTTATTTTAATGATTTTCTCATAATGCAGCTTTAGTGCATTATCATCGGTGGTTAAGCTGTTAGCACTGTTAGCTAGATCTGAATCTAATTTTGCTATGTTTTAACTATTCTCTTTAGTTAACTCTTCCAGTGTGCTTAGTTGTTGAATCAAGGAAATAGCTTTAGTTATAATTGGATCTAATTCACTAATGAATTATGAAAGCTTTACCTTGTCGACCACCACTTCTTGGCTGATGTTCTCATTAAGTTTCTGCTGGTACTTCTTCTCCGCTCTCTCTTCAATTTCCTTCTTTGCATCAATGTTATGTGTTGTAATTGATTTGGTGAGAGTGGCTAGTTGATCAAGAATCAGCTTGTTATGATCAACATCAACATCGGGTACAATTTGATGCAATATGTCCCTTGTTGTTTCCAGTACCATGGAGTCTCGGTGTTGTTTCCTCAGCTTCTCCTGTAATACCTTTCTTTGGCATATTTCACCGTATTCTTTCAATGCTTAATAATCAAGTGTAGTTGGGTCACATTTTGGTATCTCAATAATTTCATCTAAAGTGACTTACAACTTATTCTTCTTGGTTTTCTTCTTCTTCTTTTGTGTTGTACTTGAATGCAATATCATTGCCAGTTTCTCAGCTTTGTCCGTTGTTCTTGATAAAGTTATTTGTGGTGCTTCTTTTTGCTGCTTTGTTTCGGTGTCAGCTTGTCAGTTTTATGTAGATGTCTCCACATTAACCTTTACATTGTTGGTAGCAACTTTTTCGGTATCCTCAGGAGTGCCATCTTTAAGTTTATCTCCTTCATCCATTTCCTTATGCACTTCATCTATCTTTGTCCGTGCATCCTTTTTGGTGTTGTCTCCATCTATTTGATTTGATTCTCCTTTTGTAACCTTATCAGTGACGGTTACAATGTGAGTGTCTCCGATGTCTTTCTAATCATCGGTGTTGTCATTCTTTCCTTCTTCTCCTGCATCCTTGGGAATGCTTGAATCTTTTTCAGGTGATTTATCTGTTTCTTGAAGAATATTGATAGCTTGTATTAATATTGGCATGTTGCCTGGTATATTCACTTGTACATTGACATCTTCATCTTTCTTTACTTCTTTTGTTGGATCATCGGTAATGTCAATGATTATGTTATCCACAATGTTGTCCTTTGTGGTGTCAGGCCATGTTTCATCTGCAACATCCATATTTTTGTTTTCGGTTGTGTCTTGTTCTTCCTTGTCTAACTCAACTGATGTGTCATCTTCTGCATCTTTGATTAATATCTGTTCTTGAGTTTCCTTAATAACATCTTTCTATTGTAGGTCTTTCTCGGGGCTATCTTCCTCAATAGGTCTATTGAGTATTTTACTCCATTTCTTGTGGCTTTCTTGTTCAAGCACTATAAGCCTCCCTTCAAGAAATTTGTAGGCTCTCAACTTTGGTGAGAATTTATTTTTATGGTTCTCCATCATCTCATCAATTTCTTCCTTCTTGGATTCAGAAGGCATGAGAGTAACAAGTACTCTTTCTCTTATTTCCTTCTCATTCTTCAAGGCAAATATCCATATAGCGTATAGTCTATCCAAGAGTTCTGTTGGTACATTATTACCTTCAAATTGAATCAGTACATACTTGAATTTATACATCTTTGCAATGATGGTGTCTTCAACTTTGTTCTAATATTTTGGATCCAATTTCAACCATCTTCTAATTTTAGAATCTGTGATAGATCCTGAATTTGCAATAGATTTGCATACCTCATCAATGCTTGTAGGGACCTTGATCTATTCTGCTTATACATCTTCATCTTTTTTGGTGTTCTCAATACCTTCTTTGGTCCTGATTAGCATCCTTATTCTTTTGTTTGGCCCTCTTTTCGGTGTGGCCAATTTCCTCTTGTATGTTCTAAATTTTCCTTTCTTCAAAGGTGAAGGAATTGAATCATTAGCTATTTGGCTTCTTGTTCTTGAAGCAGTTATGGTTCTTAGCTTCTTGGTTGGTCGAGGAGGTGGTGAATCTGACTCTATGGCCTCAGATTCATTCTTTTCTTCAGCTTCATTGATAGGTAGCTGTCCTTTGGTCTCTTCCTCCTTTTCAACTTCTTCTTCCTGTTTGGTTTCTTCCTCTATTGCCGACAGTATTTTCTTGAGGTTCTTGACCATTTTGTCCTTTTTCCTGACAATCTTCTTTACAACCAGGCCATATTTGATTCTTGATTTGGCCTCCTCATAAGTTCCAAACTTAGGTTGTTTCTTATCTAATGGTTCATTTATCAAGGCATCGATTGCTTTAGATGCTTTATCAATATTTATCTCATATTCTAATGGTTGTAACCATGCTATCCTCGGTAAATCAGGTTTGATATAAGTGTGGTCTATATCAACCATGAAACATATTTCATCTTTAAACTTCTCTATGAGTTGCTTAGGGTTCCTTACTCTCTTCTGCATTCGGTCTTTGAATACAGTAAAGTATTCATCCATGACTGTTTCAAAATTGTCTCCTAGTGAGGTTATGTGTTCACTGATCTACACAGTTACCGATTTTGTGCTATCCCATTTGACATCTCCTACTGATGGAAATGTTTCTTGAAAGTAGAAGAAAATGCACATGATAAGTGAGCCAAACTTACATGTATTTGTATTTTCATTCCTTATAGTCTTCAAATTCTCTTCTAAATGGTTTAGTAGAAGTTCAGATAAATCCAACCGAGTTCCCTTCTTCACAATCTTGTATGCTGTGTCTACTACACCAAATGCTATGTTATTCATCCTGTTGGCTTGAAAGAATATGTAGCCTAGGACACATGCTCTGAATTTCATCTTATCATCGGTAATAGTGGATACCTTTAATCCTCTACCGTCCCATTTGGATCCTGTGTTCTTTTCAATCTCGGCCTTGGGTGGGTGCTTCAATGCTTTTACCTTTTCGGTTACAGGGTAACCGGTGACAGCATGGATAATATATCGGGTTATCATCTTCGGTTTATCCATCCATAGTTTGTGATTGTGCATTTGACTTAGTACTAACAGAATCCATTCAGTTTTGAAAACCTTTGGGAATAATAGGACATTAGTGAGCCCTTTCACTTCTATGTGTTTATGCTCATCTTTTAATGTTCCATCTTCATTACATAGCTTCTTATAAGCTTGTTCTACCTCTAAACCACCAATTTATACAATTTTGTAGTGGATGAATGCTCGCACGTCTTCGACGAGCAAAACCATAGCTAGTATTCATGAGAATGCACCAGCATCGTCAGGTTGTGAAGCAACCTCAGGTTGAATCTTGTAATGTGGTTCTTCACATGCAAAATTTTTGATGAGTTTGATCTCATCTTTCTTGGTGTTCTTCGATTTGGTGGTCTTTGAAGTCGTGGCCATTTTTTTTTCAGATTCAGGACTTTCTGTGAAATGTGTAAAATAGAGTTGTCGGTTGTCGTAGAACTTACTGTTTACACCAATAGTGATTTCTGATCTCCTTGGAGTGCTCCGTGTCGAGTTGCAGTTGCTCTATGATCCTATTGCTGTTTGTACAAAATTCGCTCTCGTCGCTCTACTCTGGTCATGGTGAACAATAAGATCCTTCTGTCACCTTTTTATAGCTATTTGCCCTAAAAGTGAGTCATCAATGCTTACCTACTCCTCGGTGTGCAAAGATGGAGTTTGTCGATTAAGACATTAACTTCCTTTTTTGGTGTTAATACAATGTTTCAGGGTAGTCATTATACCTCTTGCTTTTACCGATGGGTTTTGGTGTTGCAAACAACTTGTTCACTTTGCTTGGTTACCAACACATCTCGGTTTGCACTAGCAACTTTTCTTTCTCATGTTAACTGATGCTTCTCAGTAAGTGTGGGTAGTTTTAACTTTGAGCCGATGGATTTTGGTATGTATGCCCGATAGCATATTTATCACAGATTTTAACAAGTAATACCATGATGCATCTTTACTTATGCTAATTTGGTATTTTATCAACATATCATGGAACTGATGTAAAATAATACATAGTGTAATGTAGTTCCATACTTACTTGTTCTGCTTAGGTGGGGGTGGTGATGTCACCAGATCGAGTGGATGGGGTGTCACCATTTGCATTGCTCGGTCCAGCTTCATCATTGTTTGAAGTTTTTATCCACATTTTGTCTCTTGCACTCCAGATGTCTTCAATGGTATTTCCATTGGGACATGTGTTGGTCTCTGTCATTTAGTCTCTGTAGTCTTTCTTGAGATGACCAACTTTATGACAGTGCAAGCATGCCATTCCAGGATTAGTCCAACCTCTAGACTTTCTAGTCCACTGTCTCATACAGTTTGCAGCAATGTGACCAAATATTCCACATGTTGTACAATTTTTCCAAGTGTTTTAATCCCATACATACTGGTTACCGACTCTTTTTGGTTGATATGGAATTTCTTGACCTTTAGGCTTCCATGCTTACCTTTTCTTTTTCCAGCATTCAAGAGTTGTGTTCCCATTCATTTTGCAAGTAGGACAATATTTGTCCATGTAGGTTTCCTTCCTCAGTTGTTTCATCTCAGTCTTACATTCATATGCTTTATGTCCTTTCTTGTTACATTTATAACAAAATCCTACGAATGAAGATGTAGATTTAGGAATACCTTTCATTTTGCCTCTGCATATATTTGATGTGTGACCTTTCTTTCCACAGTGATTGCATGTAAGCTTTCTTGGTCTTGGATTTTCATAGACATTCTTTGGATCAGCTTGATTTGATGATTCTCCATTCTTGGTAAAACCTAGACCGGTTTCGTTGTTGACTCTTCGTTGTCCTTCAAGAAAATCATCCATTCTTTTATTGCTTTCTTCATCTTTCTTGATAATTTCATTATGCTGCTGCTGAATTCTTATTTCATGTTTTAACTTTTCATTTTCATCCCTTAGCTCATCGATAGCTTCTATTCTTTCAATGAGTTCAACATTTATTCTATATGCCTCTTGACTCATAAGAATAATCTGATTTGTAATCTCATGGTGATGCTTTGTGAGTTTCTATATTTCAGACTCTTTCTCTTGTAGCTTTTCTGTAATCTTTCTTATATCATCAATAGCTAGTGTTCTTTCTTTCTCATCTTGTCTAGCATTGTTCATGACATCAATCATCCTTATCATCTGTGTCTCTTGACTGATTCGTAAAGATTTAACTTGTCCAGCCAGATGTTGATCGATTTCAATTAGGCTTGTGATGCTTTCTTCTTATGTTTCTAATGCTTTGCTTGTAGTTGATCCTGAAGACTCAAAGAAATCTGGTATCTCTTCCTCATGATAATCTATCTTATTGCAGCGAGATGCCATAATATTTCTTTAATCTAACAACTGTCTCATATTGATTCTAGCTTCTTTATACTGCTCATAGAACATCTAAATTTCTAGCTTCTTATTTTCTATATTTTTATCAAGTCTGTACTTCTCCATTGTATGATATTTTCTCTTAAGCCTTTAAGATTTTACAAAGAAGATACTTATCTCTGATACCAATTGTTGGAATTAATGGGCAGTGTGTACTGAGAGGGGAGGGGTGAATCAATACCTCTAAAACTTTTGTATCCTTTAATCAATTAAACTTTGTGTAATCAATTTTTTATCCAACCATCTGATCTATACTATCTCGATGCAAGATATATCAATTCATAAACTTAACATACATGTGAACATTCATAGAAACATTCATGAAAGTAATTGACACATAACACAAGATATGATATCACAAAAAACTCTTGTTAGGAAGTAAAAACTGCAGTGGGGATGACACCCACAAAATCTTCACTATCTGCAGATTGGAAGGGGCCGGTTAAGGCTTACAATTTGACCACTTCTGATGATCTACCCAGTTAAGAGTATCTACGGAGACCTGTTAAAGTCTAATCAGTTAAGAGCTTTAGCAACACTGTTGAGTGTGCACTCGGTTAAGAGATTTATAGTTGGACTGTTAAATCCACCTTCCTTGAAAGGATTTTTACACTTTGCTTCACTTGTTAGAATGATAGAAAATTACAATTTGACCTGGTATATGCAATCTCCTATTGCTGATACAGACCCATTTAAGATTACATGAATAACATTATCACCTAATGTGATTGAATAATACCTCTGATTCTCGGTAGCCTTTGTTCTTGGTTCTGATAACCAAATTCACCTTTTGTTGTTCTGGTTCTTGAAAATTTCAATCCGATCCATAAATGTGCTCGTAGGCTTCATTCATCCTCTCTTCCATATTCACACATGTATAATGAATGATTGCATCATCTATTTATAAGATGGATTGACATCATCAAGTTTCATGAAAAACAATGTTAACTCTAAGATCAAGTTTACAACTTTTAACTTGATCTCCTAGTCTATGTGATTTAAATCAGTTAGACTGATTAAAGCACTTACATTCATGTTTCTTTTCCCTAAAGAAATGGTTTTTTAAAAAAATCAAGATTCTATAAATAGAATAAGACTATTTTATCTGACGTGGAAGTCAGATCCACTTTTTGTGGGCTGCAACTGACTTTCGGTTTCTGACGGTCGGTTATGCTATGAAATCAGTTGACTGTCTTTCAGGATCCTTGGTTGAACTGTTCTCTCAGTTTTCTCTTTGATTGTCTCTCAGGTTGCACTATATCCTGCACGTCGGGTTCCTCTGTCACGTTCCTCTTTATCCTTTTCACTTTGCATTTTTGGTGTACACACAAAATTGTGTCATCAGTTTTCTTTGTACTTGGCCATTTTCGGTGATCTCTTGTATCTTCATATTCAGTTTGCTCTTTGTCCTATATTTTGGCATATGCTTACCGAAAGTGTTGTTTGCATACTAATGGAAAATTAATGTCATCCGGTAGCATTTCTTTTATACCTCTCCAAGAAATTTTGGGTCTCTAAACTCGAAGGAGGCCAATGTGAGTTTAAACATCCCACTATAATTAAATGGTCATCCTCCAATTTAAATTTGGACCACTTTTACGAGGAGCGAGGTGCCTCTTGAGATATTGGGTGACCTATCTCATCTTGTGCCCCATGGGGAACTCTATTCCTCCCAATCAAGGCTCAAATTTAAATTAAGAATCAATTGGGATATGAGGATACCTAAAATGTGGACGAAATTGAGGTTTGACAAGCAGAAATGTATAAAATAGGTCACACATGATAAAAGGGCCTATGCATGCAAATAATGATAAATAAATGACCACACCTATAATTAAGGGCCCTCATAGATATTTGATGATGTTGAATTAATAAAAGTCTTATAACATAAATTTATTACTAATTAAATGGATGAAATAATTAAGAGAGGGATTATATTAAATATTTATTAATTAAATGCATAGGAAAGGATCTTTGATGCATGAAAGAACAAACACACTAAAATGGGTGCTAAACAAGCACAAATTGTATCCATTAACAAGGTGCTTACAATTTACGACGCTACACATATTTATTTTTATCTAAATTGTAGACATATTGTTTTCAAATCTATTGGAAGACAATAAAAAAATGCATCAAGCTCTTTGAATTAAAATATTAATGAAAGTGTGTGTGTGTGTGTGTGTGTGTGTGTGTGTGATGGGCCATAGCCGATATATATTATTAACTTGTAAAAATTTACACTCATGGTTCAATGTGAGCATTGATAGGAAAGAACTAGGCAAAGAAAACCTTCGGCCTTGCTTGTATAAAAATTTATAGAAATTACACAATTTACAATATGACCAGCCCGTATGAGACTTATGGGATTAGTTTCTTGTTGTACTAATTTCATGCAGATACAATCCAAATAAGGTTAATTAAAAGCTCTCAACTTCAACTACTGTAATCTAATTACACTCTTTGTCCAAATCTCTCTATGAATATGCCTTTTGGGGTCCTAATATGATTTCAACACCATCCTGAATGCATCTTGATTTCTGGTTTGATTCATAAATGAAAGCCTTGTTCCTGCACATTGCTAAAAGCATCACCAACACTTCTTTGACACAGATGTTAGTAGCCATGTTGAAATCAAAACATAATATATTGTCATATGAATTATGGTTTCATTAATTACAGTTCTAGGGAACCTTTGGTATGATAATGGAATCATATGGATCACTTCATAATCATCCCCTTATAAAAATGATGACATTAGAATGATATTAAAAATACATCTACTCCTACCATGAAAGTATATTTTATTTTAACTATACCCACAAATTACATATATAATAAATTTTTTATAAGTAAATAAACCACTTTGACAACTTACTGATAAATAGTAGCCATTTTTTAACATAAGTATAAAAAAACTCAAAACTACATCACTAATCATATGATTTATTACATTATTTTTCCTTAATGTGGGAAGTAAGTTGGCCCTGTGGAGTTGAAATGTGTGTAAACCACTTATAAAAATTGATTGCAGAAGAGAAAATTTGATTGATTGTTGCAACCACCTCCTTGCGCAAATCACTTTTTCACAATTGGCAAGTGAGTGAGGAAATACTCTTCTACCAAATCACAAAATTTTCTTGTTAGAATTAAATTTAAAAAGAAGCAAGTAAAAATCTTTAGATTGAAAAGTCTACTAATTACTACCTCCCAAAATAGTGTTCATAGTAACATCTTTATATGCCCATTCACAAGCCAGACTAATACTCTTCGCTACATAGCTGATTGTATTCATACCACATAATGAATTTCATGATCAATGAAGAAAATATAATCTAGTGCATATTTGACGGTCTATGGAAAAGAATACATATACTAGAAGTTTTGAATGAGAGGAAGAATTCTTAGATAGTTCATAGAGTATCCAGTGGATGAACAAAAGTGGTATTCTTCATGTGAATGAATAAATATGGTTGTTATCATAAATTTTGTATGTTCAAATGAGATAAAAACTAATCAAGAAGAAATATTCATTTTGATGAATTTAACTTTATTTACGATCATGTTATAAAAAAGTTTACAAAGGGACAAATATATCATGGAAGCTGAAGATTCTTGTAATTTAGATGAGAACTAACTCCTACCATCTTCCATATGCTATTCAATTCAATGAATTATACAATTACACTTATCAATTGTACATTTTTATCAAATGTGAAGCTTTAGTTACCAAATGTAGAGCTTCTTGTTAGAAGTGCAACATCCCTAGCCACTTGTGTAGTTTCATAATTGTGTAGTGTCTTTATCAAAAGTGTAAAATCTTTTTGCATACGCACCATAATGGGCATATACGCAACAATATATTGCAAATATGGAGATACACATCATTTGTGTAGATTCTAGTGTCATTTGTGCAGGAACTATGTTTCCACACATGGCTATATTATTTTATTACCCTATTAATGATACCATAAATACTACCTAGAGACAAAAGGACTAGCAACATATTAGGTCCTCGTACTCCTATAGTCGATCGAATCATCAAACGTGCTTGAACATATGTGTCTCCACTGAAAGTCGTGTCATCTTCACACTCTCTCTACTTTGGGATCTTCTCTTAGAAACGAAGGATGCAAATGAAGATAAATGAATTCCAAGATCTTATTTATAGGCACTCTAACCCTAATTGGCCTTGTTAATCTGTCACGGTCTTTTGTGATCTTAATCACCCAATTTTACCCATGTTTTCTCCTAACCAACCTTTTTTTTTTCAAATCTCAACCTAACCATTCTTATCAACCTATCAAGAGATTGGCCACATTTTGTTTTGAATTTTCTCCTAATCTCTCAAGGAGGAGTATTACCTCCCTATTGTAGCAAACTGGAGCATGTAATAATTAACATTGTTTCCTTTGAAATAACACAATAAAGAATATTGTCTCAAAGAGGGGAAAATGTAGACACCTAAGAATGTCCTCACTAAATGAAATAAATACCTTTATTTATTTAATTTTTATCATAATTCCTAGATATTAATTAAATGGATATTATTTATGTAATTAATTCATCAACCTCTTCCTTTATTATTTAAATAAAAAATTTATTTATTCATTTTATGCATTGACCTTTTTCACTCCCATAATTAAATACATATTTATTCATTTAATTATCTAGTTTTCACCTCTTTTCTACTATAAAATTGTGTTTTTGTGAATTGCTACCTAAGGGGGTAACTCCCTATCTTAGTATGGATAAATAAAGATCACATATGGGATCTATAGTTGGTGAAAGGGGAAAATGAGTCCTTCACTCAACTCAAACATTCTTTCCAATTGTTCAATTGTAATTAGGGTGTTATTCTCAACCATGAAGTTATTAAAGTCTTCCATGTCTAGTTTTATAATATATTTTTTGAAAAGGACCCATATTTTTTCCATTTTAACTTTCTTTCCTTTTGCTTCCAAGCTAAAAAATGGTAGCTAATTCCTCACTGTGGGGTTAAACTTGTACCTCTGATAATTTTTCCATCACTGTAACATAACGTTCATCTGCTACTGTCATTCTTGCTATTCCTTGTACTTTAATGTATGTTCTTGCAATCTGGACAATAAGGGAGTGCAATTTTGCATATATTTCTCCATCATGGATTTGCCCATCTTCCTCTGCCCACACTTTTCTCCCTATGATCTTGGTCATAACTTCATTTTCTTGTTGGTCATACACATGAGAGAATAATCTTTTGAAATGGTCATCCTTTTTCTCATGCATGCACCTATAATTCACACCAAACATTGTTAGCAAAAACAATAACAATGCATAAGTCTTTCACACTCGGGCCTTATTTTTATATTAGTTTTATAGGTGCCTTCATTTAGTGGGATTGATACAAATTGATTTTATTTATATTTTTGTCTTCAAATTTATATTTTTTGAGATTTTTATAGATATCATTGTTGTTAATTTTTTTGAAAACTGCTAGATTATGTGCTTGTAATTTGTCCATGGTGTATAGCCTTCAGGATCTCTTAGTATAGGATCCCATCCTTCAGATTTATATGAATACGACGAGGCTGATGGAACCTATATTTTTCATGTTTTTTGATTTTAGGGTTAAGTTCTAAAATTATTTATGGTCCCTATTTTCTCTAAACCCTAAAATTCCCAAGTTTACAAATATTCTAAGTGTAATGTTTTCCTTTGTAAGCCTTTGCCTTTTGTTATTTTAATTGATCAGTGACTTTCTTAGCCGATGACCTACATTTTAGGTTTTTTAGTTAAGGTTCTATTTGTCATCCAATTACATGTTAGTATTGTTGGAATAACTTAGGAAAGTTATGCACTGAGAGGGGAGGGGTGAATCAATACCTTTAAAACTTTTAACCATTCACACTGATCAATTACCGAGTTGAATACAATGCATAAAATGAACATAAATTAAATAACTCATATCATGAAATCTGAAACACATGACACAACCATTTTGGTCACGCAAAAATCCTTTGTTAGAGGAAAAAACTACGGTGGGATGACACCCACAATCCTTGACTATTGCAGTATAAAGGTTGCTCAGTTAGAGCTACAATGTTAGATTCTTATGATAACTTACCCTATTAGGAGTAATATACTCGGATAAGAGTACTAGAGACTTATTATGTCATGCCCAAAATCTAGGGCAAAACACACCAACATTTTTTTTTGAAAGCATATCAATAAGGTGACGATTGCAGAAGAAAGGTTTACTAAACAAGTTACTGAGTGTACTTCGTTAAATAAATAGTTTATGTCCAGAGGTTAAGTGTAACTGTTGCTATTAGGGTTAAGGGGGATCATGACAAAAGCCAACATCCCTTAACCCAATCGTTCGAAGGAGGTTTGTTAGGATTGCTAAACTGCAATCTTCCCAAGAACACCTGCATGCATAGCTATTACATAAATATAAGCAAAAGACAGAAGATAGAAGGATCTATGGCGGCCGATAGGCTAGAGACAGGAAAATCATTGTGCAAGAAAATAACTTCTATTAACACTAAATGAAATTACAATACAATCTCTGTTTTGAAATACAAAGCGGTCAATCCTTATAAAGGATACCGAAACCCTAAAAGGGAAACTACTAGGAAATAGAAACTTCCTAAGTCTAACTTAAGCTAAGAGTAGATAACTAATAATTAACTGATTTAATTATTAGTAATACTCGACTACTCTAACACCCCCCCTTAAGTGTAACTTAGGGAGAAGCAAAAAAGCTAAACTACTGTAGAAAGCAGGAAAGATGGGTCCCGGCAACTAGGCCTGATCAGGTACCCAAAACATAAAGGGAAAAGATGTCCCAGAGAAAGGAACAAGAATAGAGCAAGAAGCATCTCCAAAGCATGTCTGAAAACTCTGTCAGAAGATACTGCTGGAACCCCCACTGAAGTGCATGACCAGGTAGAGAAGACAAGTGTTTGAAGAGCTTATCAATCAAACCAAGAAGCAATAGAACCAACAGGTGAACCCCCCCCATAATGCTGAACTGGGAGAGGTGACAGGAACACTGAAATGCAATGCCAGAAACATCTGCAGAAGAAGAATCAGGAACACCAATAGTGCAACAGAAGTACACACACAGGATAAAGGGCGGTGTCACAGACACAGACTACATGGGCTAATGTCGTGGAAGGTACGCTCACTTGACAAAAGTGGATGCGCCTAAAGTAGCAAATGCATCATAATCCCCCCATGGCACTTTATAACACAGTGCGAGTACAACAACCAAACCAGGTGTACACGATCCAAGAATGCAGAAGTAGGCACTTTATCTCAGTGCGTTTACAGAACAAAGATGCAACAGAAGAGCATGCAAGCTCAGAAGCCAGAAAGAGGAGTGAACTATGAAACCAGAAGAAGAGATCCCCGGACCTGTAGAACCAAGCAAACCACCAGAGGGCATAAACTGCCAAATGCAAAGGAGTGAAAACCTAGAGCAAAATCTGGAAGAAATACCTCTGCCAATGAATAGTACACTGAATCAGTTTTCCGACGATATCTCATTTGCCGAAAAAGGAGTCCGGATGAGCCAGATATGACTCCCAGAGGGAAAAACAAAATATCAGACTTCAACAGCAAAAAAATCTATTGAAACGGTGGAACCAAAAACCCTAACCTCCACCATCAGAAATTGCTCGGAAAGAGCTTTCCGACGGTATATAAAAGTCATAAAAATACCCCCGTATGCTCCCTGTAGAACGAAAACAGACAGGTACCCCCAAAAAAGCTCCAAAAGGACCAAAAATGCCCCCAGGGGCTAAAAAATTTGGGCCCCCGGGCGCATGGCGCGCGCCGAGGGCTTAACCCTGGCCCGCGGTCTATCATATGACCGTCGGCTATACCAAAAGGCCCGTGGGGGCTGAAGAGCGCCCGGGCGGTTCCTGAGCGGCGCGGATAGAAAGCCCGGTGGCAGGATCGCAGAGGGGCGGAGCCGGGCGGCGGGGGCGCCGCTGAGGTGGCGCGGGGAGCGGATGGCGCCCGGGGCGGCAGAGCCCGCTGAAGACAAAGGAGGCGCTGCCGGTGGTGGGGAGACGCGGGCGGCGCGGTGGCCGCGCGCCCGAATTAACATTGAATGCGTTATTTAAAACACAAAAAACATTAAAAAACAAATTTTTTTAATATTTTTTCTCGATTTTCGTGCCCGTACGGCCTTGGGAGGCCGAAAAAAATTCTCTAGAGGCCCCGGTGTCCAAAATGGACAAGCCTTATATGGTTTCTGGGGTTTTTGGGCCTTCTGGATGCAATGGCAGTGTCCGTTTGGGCCCAAAATGCCTCCAAAATAGAGACCCCCCAGAACCAATAAGCAAATGCCAGAAAAGCCTCTGAAAGCTTCAAACCCTCGCTGCTTCAACAAAGAACGAACAACCAGCTGCAGAGTGGCTCTGATACCATGTTAGGATTGCTAAACTGCAATCTTCCCAAGAACACCTGGATGCATAGCTATTACATAAACAGAAGCAAAAGACAGAAGATAGAAGGATCTATGGCGGCCGATAGGCCAGAGACAGGAAAATCATTGTGCAAGAAAATAACTTCTATTAACACTAAATGAAATTACAATACAATCTCTGTTTTGAAATACAAAGCGGTCAATCCTTATAAAGGATACCAAAATCCTAAAAGGGAAACTACAAGGAAATAGAAACTTCCTAAGTCTAACTTAAGCTAAGAGTAGATAACTAATAATTAACTGATTTAATTATTAGTAATACTCGACTACTCTAACAAGGTTTACTAAGCTTAACCACCTAATTAGGCTTTACTCAAAATCCAATATGTGAAGGGAATATAATAATGATATAAATGTTGGAAATGAGATAAGTAATTGAGAGGGGAGGGGTGAATCAGTTACTCCAAAACAAATCCTTTGTACTTTAGATGTCTTAAATACTTCAACACTGTTACTCGATTAATTAAGATATTCTTCTGTAACTCAGGTGTCAAAGCAATCTTTATAATATCCAATACAATTATACTTTAGAGATTAAGTGCAGAAACATAAAGCATAAAACAAATAACATATACACAGGTGAGACCAAGATTTAATGTGGAAACCCAATATGGGAAAAACCGCCAATGTAACTAGTTACTGTTTTCACTCTTCTAAAGTGAGCCTTGTTAGGAGCCAACCCTGTTAAAGGTTACAATAACACACTGTTAGGTGTGACCTTGTTAAAAGGTTTAATCACCCTATGAGGAGTGGCCTTGTTAGAGGTCTTCAACACTTCAACATAGAAATGCTACCTTGTGAGAGGATTTACAAAAGGACTGTTAAGTCTACTCTATTAAGAGATTTTAGATCACTGCTACAATTGTTAGAAAGTAACAATGAATTGACTTGTATGTGTAAGAAACTGTCTTTGCTGATTCAGATCTCTGTTCTGATTATAACTAGATCCTTGCTGATCAGATGTTCTATTGCAACTCCGAGTGATCTGTACTCAATCAGAATCCTGTCTGATTTCGCCTTCACTCTTCATATCAAAGAATTCCACACTTCTTCTTTCTTCTTCTTTCTTGCTCACATTCATTCCAGACTTGACCTTTCATTTATATGGTAAGCCCTATCAATTCGGCTTGAATATACTTCTAATAATAAATCACAATTCAGTCGGCCTCATATACCCAATTAATTATAGAATATAAATCACTGTTAGTCGACTACCACTGAATGCCCGACCAAGACTGAAATGCCCGAGTGACTCGGTCAACACTAAACTTCCTATAATGCTTGACTAAACTCAGTCAATACTAAATCACTCATACTATTCACCAACTGTGCTTGGTCTAAATGTAGACATTTGTGTATCATCAATGACAATACACAATTGAATAATTGTCTTCAACAATAACGACCTTGCTAATCCGTCTCGAAGTTTAAGTCCTCACTAGGTTTGATGTTAGGGGACCATGGGCTATAGTAACGTATTAGAAATCCTTATTTAAATTCAGTTTTAAATATTCGTTTAATAGAGTTTGAAGGTGTACAAATTATTTAATAAACTATTTTAATAGATTAAAAATTAGACCCTTGATAAAGTTCCACGTTCCAATTAAATGTAATAAAGCCTGAATATCTTTGGGTAAATTCGACTATTTAAACCTTCTAATGTTTAATTAAATGTTTCATTAAATTCATGGTAATTATTACGATGAAATCCTTCCGCTCTTAATTAGGTTCACTAACTTAATTTGAAATCGACTTAATCACACTTCCATTAAATACTTAACAATAATCAATTTAACAAAGTATTCTAAATGTTATACTGAACTTTTAAATACATTAACATGTGTTTTATTTAAAGCTTTTAAGTAAATGCCAACCCACAAATTTCTAATCAAGCATATTTAAATATTATAAGTTGTTCATAAAAGTCAATATTAACGTATCTAATTAATTTAGTTTGGATAATATCTTACCCAAAAATATAACTAAGTTTAATTCATTGGCCCACTTATATTACTTTGATAATCTAATTAACTTATTTAATTTAAAATGTCCAGATAATAAAGATTAATATTTAAAACCATAAGTTAATTAAAAAGCTCAAGATACTACAATATGCATCTAAATCAATTATTAAACTATCATTCTTTAAAATACCCAATTCAAAATTTAAATTCATTTTACATCTAATCCTAGTTTATATATTGATAAAAGTGAATTAGAAGGGATTAAAATTTAATGGGTGTAAAGAAATTTCCCACCCAAAGAAGATTTAAACTTCTCCATTAAAACAACATTTTAAACAAAAGTAATAAAAAGTTAACTCATTTTGCTCAACCCTAACCCTAATTTGAAATTAGGGTTAAGGGGCAAAATGACTAACCCTAAAATTGTTTATATTATAAAATTAGTCCTCAAACCCTAATTCTTGATATTTTCTCTCTCTGAGATAGTTTGCTTGATGCAGGTTGAGATGGAGTTTTCATGAATACGGGAAAGGCTGGTTGTTAGAAGTTAATATGTAATATACACCTCAGAGTGTATATATATACACATTAATATATGCGTTAATTAAATATTATTAAGCTGGGACTGGTTTATATTTACTTACAACTCTCTGCACACATTTTTTTCTTTTTTCATTTACTAGGGCACTACCCATTTGTTTTCTCTTTTCTTCTTTGTCGCTGGGCGACTTTGATGTTAATGACAGCCCCCTTGGCAGCGGTCGGAAGCGGCCTGCTTCGCGGTTGGGAGGTGGGGTTCCCCCCTCTACTGCCACATGTCACATCTTGGTGGAGCTGAGCACAACAACAACTGGTGCTGCAGCAGCCCACAACTACTCCCCACAGTAGTCGGGGGTGGGCGAGTCATCCCCGTAACCCTCCCACGACCTTCCTCAAACGAGGGCTCGCGGGGTGGGGGCTTCAGCGTCCCTGTGCCCTAAACCTTTTAAAAAAAAGTTTTAAAATTTTATTTTTATTTTTAATTAATTTTTTTAGTTTTATTTTATTTTATA
>MU223067.1:91165-102558 GCA_018584345.1 Thuja plicata | reverse complement strand
AGCCAGGACACTAATAGAGTTGCGTAATTTGAGAGAAAGAAAAGTAAGAAAAGTGGTTTCAATTTGGAACCTGGAGTTATTTACTTGTTCTCTCGGCACTCAGCTGCAACTCCTCTCAGCTTCCCTGCTTCCTTCTTCCTTCTTCGATTTTTCCAGTGAAAAAAAAAAGTGTCCCTCCAAAAGTTTTTGTCGGCACTATATTCTTGAGGGGAAAATAACCGTTTCTTGTTTTAACATGTTTCTTGATTTACTTCCGAGGATAAAAAGATTAAAATTTAAAATATACTTCATTTAATCATGATTTTGATTAATTCTCACCCCAAAATTAAAAGACTAGAATAATCATAATCTCATTTTCTTTTTAGAAAATAAATTAAATAAAAAAAAACAATGCAAATATATATATATTTTTTATGGAACATTAGTACTCATAGCAAAAATTAATAAATGATCAGATAGTGGTGTGTGCGTGGCACTACTACATCCGAATCTGACATTAGGCGGGGAGCTAGACCTCTCTCCTCAACCACACCTCTGTCCTCCGACCTGCATCCACTCAAACACTCGACAAGAATAACCATCATCAGTAATTCACATAAGAAATATACCTCCAAAATCAATAAAGCATTCTAAAATTGCAACATTTTACCAATTTCATAATTACCCCGACATGTCGAGTCATCCAAGTCGGCATAATTCGACTGAATGATCCGCTTAACTAAGAGGTCGCAAAACCGATCGTGACAAGCGCTCCCATGTGGGGACCTCATTTGCCCATCCCCCTGTTTACTCCCAAATAAAATGCACAATCCTTAGTTTTCAGACCTCACAACCATGCTTTTCCTATAATCTTCAAATCAAAATTACATTAAATTACATTAAGTATGGAATATAAAGTTACATACTGTTATGTTTCGCTGAAGATCTTCTATCACAGCTGAAACCTCTAGACCATAAAACTCTGTCAAGGATTCATTTATGATTTTGGAATCCCACACCTGTTGTTAAAACAAAAAGAATAAAACAATGATTCTCCAACTTGTTAAAAGATGAAAATGAATGAATAAATTTGTACTAGGCATGTGAATATATATACTTTATGCAGATTTGTTTGTTCCGTGTACCACGTTACTGATATTGTATTTCCTCCAAGATCACTAAGAAATCCCAAATGCAGAGGCTGGTGAATGTCTCCGATGAAGTGGGAAAGGAACATCAGACTTTCTGTCAGATTATCTGCCCAAAATATTCCACTTCATTAAACATTCTAAATCAAATCCTAAGTGAAGAGAGATAAGTTTAAGTTTAATCAAAACAATAAAAAATATTCTGAGATTTACATGTCACTGGCGCAGTTGAGGAATCCCCATAAGTTGCTAACTGAGCTGTGTAATTGTTGATAGCTCCTGCAACACACATATCCTTTTCTCCCTTGGTGTTATGGCAGTCCCCTGATTGCAGGCATTATAAGCAATCCAGTGTAGTTAATGTAGAGACTACATACATGCATTAATAAGATAAGAGCTCAATATTGGTGAAAAAAGGTCACTTACGAGTGTAGTCATAGTTACAGACATCAGGAGGATTGGCGAAGTGTAAAGAAGAAGACCAAGGATATATTGAACGAACTGTATCAGCCCATGAACAGAAAGAAGCCTGATCTCCTTCAGCTGAGCTTGGGAGCAATTCTTCAACTGCTTTTGCAGCCGAATCACTTAGAAGTGGCTGCATTTTATATAGTAACAACAACAACAATAGTCATGAAAAATGGTAGTGCAAAAAGATGTTGAAAAATGGTAATGTTAAGAAAATGCTGTTTCTAGATTCAATTTTTTTTTTAAAATTTTTTTATTAATGTTTTGATCATATTTCTTCATTCATTGTCAAAATGAGAACCAAAGAAATCATCAGATTGAATCTAGAAACAACATTCTCTCTTGATATTATGAATTGAATTTATTATTACTAAATGATAATGCACAAACATCTTGAAATACATTTATGTTTTCACTATTCATATAATTAGTGATTGAGTAGTGCAGGTTATATAGTGCCCTTGGCTCCCCCATGATTGTGTTGCAGGTGCCTTGGCGAGAAATATAAGCAATGCTAGGAGCATCATAAAGCACAAACATGGAGAAAACCTCTTCATACTTGTCTACACACTGTCTTCTTCAACTCTAAGCTCTCTATATGTAGAACTATTGCGACTATCTAATGTCCTTTATGGTGTTTTACCATCACATGTTTCATAAAAACAATATTCATAAAATAGTGTGTAATTGTCTATTGTCTTTTATAGTGTTTTTTATATTGGCTGAATTGCGTCTATTAAAGCTACCACCACATGTCCCATAAAAACAATATTCATAAAATAGTGTAATTATCTATTGTCTTTTATGGTGTTTTTTATATTGGCTGAATTGCGTCTATTAAAGCTACCACCACATGTTCCATAAAATCAATATTCATAAGATAGCGTGTAATTATCTATTGTCTTTTATGGTGTTTTTTATATTGGCTGAATTGCGTCTATTAAAGCTACCACCACATGTCCCATAAAAACAATATTCATAAAATAATATGTAATTATCTATTGTCTTTTATGATATTTTTTATATTGGCTGAATTGTGTACTACCAGCACATGCCTATAAAAACACAATTCATAAAATAGTGTGTAATCTTTTTACAGTATTTTTATATCACTTAAATAATATATATCAAAACACAACAAAGAATTTATGTCAATAAAAAATATGCCATTCCCAATGGCTATTTAAAGGGAACGTGAAACACGATGGTAGTTAGCTAGTTTAGTTCCACATGCATGTGACTAAATATATTCTCTTACAAAGCTGTGAAAAGTGTCTAATAACTAATGGCTCTACATATTAGGCGAGTGCTCTCCTTTCCCTAGACTCTCTACTCTTTTGTACTTCTAAATTTATAAGGGATAAGGATTTAATTACTATGACAATATAAAAAAAATAGCCAAAGAGATTGTCTTTTATTGATCTTCCAAATCTAGGAAAAGGCTGAATATGTGAACACCAAGTAATTAACCATTATAGGTTGGTGGGCTTATGGCATCAAAGTAATCAGAATAGTAAAACATATTCTATAGGGTGATATATTTCATAATCAAAGTAGTTTAGCTCGTTCTAATAGTTGTGATAGTATTTGTTGATTTAATATTCAATATTTTTGATAATATTGTACCAATAGTTGTGAATTTATTATTAATAATGACTATCCATAATTGAATGAAATGTATTTCTTAGTTGCAAAAAGCAATGTCCATTATTTTTAACAATATTGCACTAGTAGTTGTGACTTTAAAGTTGTTATTGCTGATAATGACTATCCAAAATCAGATGAAATGTATTCCTTAGTTCTAAAAAGTAACAAATCATGTGATGCCACATCAGCGCACCAATGAAACATTGATTTAGTGCAACGTATTGGTCGAGCACTTTTTTTTTCAGCCAATTAGAACACATCGACAAAAAAATATGTTCATGTGGTCTTCAAACCTTACTTATAAGTAGGGGACTTGCCAAATATGTTGTAGTGAAAAATTGTGAGTGATCTGAAATTTCTAGTAGAATTTTAAGAAGCCTGAAATTAGGTGCTTAATTACTGAATCCTCTCCCCTAAATCCTTTTGGTTTCTCAATACAAGAACTAAACATCAAATAACCAAAAAAAAATACACACATCTATACAAAATGCAATACAAAAATCTATTAATGAATATTTGGAAATAATCAAAGATGCATCCACTAAATCATGTCTTCTTTACGAAAGGCTTCATTTTCACCAAAACATTTTTAGCGTTGATAGTCTTTTTGCTTCCTATCTTAAATGAAGGGAAATAGGATAACAATAGTGCAACACATTTGTAAACCATAAATAAAAGCTACTTTAAATGGCGAGCTCTCTCATATTGCCATGTTTTGGAGGATAATTCGTAATGCTTTGTATTTTTAGATTATAGTTCTCCATTTTTTATTGATAAATTAGCATTTGATCAATTCTGTAACCTTAAAAAATTCAAACTTCTACCAATATTTGAGCTCTCAAACAATGTATGGAAATCCATCAAAGCATAGTCACTCTAGTGACAAATATGCAAAATGAACAAGTATATTCAAAGTATTTGAATTATTTGACTCAAACGAATGTGTAGGTGGTTGTGGCTTGGAGGCATTAGGTATTGAGTTGCAACAAAACTCGTTAAATACAACAACACTACATAACATCTTTATTTCTTAACAATTTTTTCCACTTAGCTCATTTTACAAATGATACAGATCATGATTGAAGATATGAATGATGAGAATAAATCTTTTTTTTTTGCTTTTCTTAATTAAATAAATAGCAGTTCAAGCATACTGATGAGATAAGCTTTGCATACTTGCTTTGATTTTTTTTTTGAATTTTATCTTTATTTAGGAAATTGGTTGTAAATCAATAATTTTAAATTATTATCATAATCTTAGCTTTGTTTTATGTTTTTTTAGCTTTTTCATTTTTTTAGGAAATCAATTGTCTATAAGACAATTCTCATTTATTGTAATTATTCATTCAATTAATTCAAGTTTCTCATATTATTTTCTCTCTCAGCTGTTTAATCTTTTATCTATGTTGTGATTTTTTTCAACTATGATCTTTCAATTGGCGTCAGAGCAGGTTGCAACATTTGTATTGTGCAGGCAACAAAGTCGGAGAAGAAATTTTCTCCAGATGGTTAATGGAAAAGATTTATCATTTCAACTTCCATTATTTACTGGAGACAACTATGATTATTGGAGTATCAAAATGAAGACTCTTCTGTTATCTCAAGAAATCTGGGATTTTATTGAAGTGGGATACACAGAACCGACCGATCAAACTACATTGAATGTATTGACACCACAACAAAAGACTAAATTGAAATAAGACAGAAAGAAGGACAACAAAACCCTTTTCTTCATTCAATCTACATTGGATGTTTCAATTTTACCTTGGATTGCCAGTATGACAAAATCAAAGGATGCATGGGAGGCTCTAAAAATTGCATATCAAGGTAGAAATAAAATCAAATTGCTAAGACTTCAAAAATTTCAAAGAGAATTTAAAAATTTGAGGATGAAGGAATCTGAGTCCATTCATGAATTCATTACTAGGGCTCAAGGTATTGTGAATCAACTCAGGACTCAAGGGGAAAATATAATAGAACAAACAATTGTAGAAAATATTTTGAGATCTCTTCCTCCTAAATTTGATCAAGTGGTGATAGGCATTGAAGAAAGTAAGAATCTAATTACTTTCAAAGTTGTAGAGTTAATTGGTTCTTTGCAATCTCATGAGGAGCATATGCAACATTCTACAAAAGTTTGGTGCAAGCTTTGTAGTCTTCTGTGAATAGTGTAGAAAAACTAAATATTCTCCCTCGCATACTCCTAAATATCAAGGTGAATCTTCTTCTAATAGAAGAGGATGAGGTAGAGGAAGCGAAAGAGGAAATAATAGAGGAAGATGACAAACTTATGTGGATGGAAGGAGTATCTAGTGTAGATATTGTGAAAGGTATGGTCACTATGAATCAGAACTTGCAGAAAGAAGAAATCTGACTTGAATAAGTCAAGAGCCAATTACACTAAGTCTTCTGTTGATGTGCCAAATTCTACATTCTTTGTATGCAATTTGGCAAAATAAAACCAAGAGAATGTTTGGTTTTTGGACAACGGCTGCTCTAATCAGATGACAGATAAATTTGATCTTTTTGTTCAATTAGATGATTCAATGAGGAGTCAAGTTAAGTTTGGAGATGATTTCAGTTCCTATCATGGGCAAAGGTACCCTTGGAGTCAAGACTAAGCAAGGAGAAACTACCCATATTCATAATACCTTGTTTGTGCCAAAGTTACAACATAGTCTTTTGAGTATTGGATAGGTTGTAGAAAAAAACTACAAATTAGTGTTTGAAGATAACTGCTGCAAAATATTTGATAAATCTAATAATCATCATCTTGTAGTAAAGACTTATATGACTGAAAAATTATTTATTTCCTCTCACATTGGTTTCTAGCAAGTTTCATGCACTTAAATAAACCATATATGATTTGTGGTTATGGCGTCAACGATATGTTCATATGAATTTTCAAGGGCTAACTTTATTGATTAAGAAGAATATGGTGAGAGGGCTTCCTGTAATCAAAGAAAAAGAAGTTTGTTTTGGGTGTACACTTGGAAAGCATAATCTAGACAATTTTTTGATGAAAAAATCTTGGAGATCCAAATCCCCTCTCGAGCTTGTGCATGTTGATATTTGTGGGGACATGCCAATGGAATCATTGGGTAAGAACCTTTATTTTTTGACTTTCATTGATGATTTATCTCGCCACACTTGGGTTTATTTTCTTAAGGAGAAATATAAAGCCTTTGAATGCTTCAAGAATTTTAAAGCATTGGTTGAAAAGAAAAGTGGGTATCCTATCAAAATACTCATAACAAATAAAGGAGGAGAGTTTAATTTTAACAAGTTTTCTAATTTTTATATAAAGAATGACATACATAGAAAACTTACTACCACATATACACCTTAGTAGAATGGTATTGAGCACTTACTACCACATATAAACCTTAGTAGAATGGTATTTCTGAAAGAAAGAACCATACCATTATAGAAATGGCACGAAGTATGATGCAGACAAAAAATCTTCCAAAGAGCCCTACTATTTATAAGGCTTGTAATTTGAGTATGATGCATGCTAACAGGTCCCGAAGAAAGGCTTACCAGAAAGAAACACTCTTTCTTAAGTGAGGGTATAGGGGTGGATCTTCCAGAGCCAAAGGAAGAAATAGAAAGGAATTGCCACTACTATATATATTCTCAATTGTAGTCCACAAAAGAAGTTCAAAACATCACTCCAAAGGAAGGCTAAAGTGGTCAAAAGCCCTCTGCAACACATCTTCATGTCTTTGGTTGCTTTGCATATGTGCATGTTCTAGTTCGAAAGAGAAAAAAAGTTGGATGCCAAATCCCAACTTTGTATCTTTGTGGGATATTCTACTACAAGTAAAGGCTATCGATTCTATAATCCTGACACAAAGTAATGGATTGAACTAGTCAGGATGCAATTTTTGATGAAGGGGGAGTATGGCAGTGGAAAGATGTTGTGCAAAAAAATCCATCCATTGTTGGATTACTAAGAGGGGTAGGGGGGGGGGGGGGGGTGAATCAGAAAACTATGATACTTTAAACTTTAAAACTTAACTTTGATTCAACTCGGTAGGATAAACAACAACAGTAACCGAATCACCAAATAACTTCAATAACTAAAACAGTAAGTTGTATAAACAATAAATAACATGCACATGAAACATCAAACCCATTTAATACCAAATTTAACGAGGAAACCCAATTCGGGAAAAAACTTTGTGGGAATTGTCACCCACAAATGAAAATACTCTTCTGAAGTTTGCTAGGTTAAAAGCCAATCCTATTAAAGATTACAATACACATAGTTATATGTGACCCTGTTAGGGGTTTTACATTAGACCCATTAAGATCTTCACCCTGTTAGGAGTGTCCTGGTTAGAGGGATTTGAACAATATTTTATAATGTCACATTTCTCAAGGATTTTACAATAAAACTGTTAAGTCCACTTAGTTAAGAGACTTCTTTGTTACAAATGAAAATAAGAAAAAATGATATGTAAAACTATAACTACCTCTTGCTTGATTAGATCCCTTATGCGCTCTTTCTGACTACTGGCATCAATACTTCATCTATCTCTACTCTAGACTCATATTTTCACCTCTTTTCTCTTCACTACATCATTGGGTAGCACTTCAACACTTCAACTTGCTAGCTCTTTGATATTCAAATTCATCCTTTACATAGAATCTATTTTTTCCTCTTAATCTCCTTGATTAGGTTTCCCTTCAATCACGCTCAGTCATTAGATTATCTTTTTGAACTAATTCAGTGAACTTGAAACTCGATTAGCCACTTCAACGTCACCTTGAAACTTGCACTTTTCTTGGAAATAGAACTTTCAGTTTTGCTGCTTAATCTATACCATAGGTTTCTTCCTTTAAATTTCTAATCTATAGATCTTGTAACCAACTTCTTCTTCATTCTTGGAATCCTCCATATCATTGTAGCTCACCATTAAATGCTTTCTTATCCTTGTTTCTAACATATGTTATGCTTGACAACTAACTCTTGGTTCGGTGACTAACATGCATTGCTCGATGCTTCAATGTCTCGGTGTCCTAACTGACTTACACAACCCTTTACCAACATACTTCTTTATGTTCGGTAACTTAACTCTTTAGGCTTACCGACTTGCCCAATCTTCTTTACCGACTTGATAAAGTCGAAACCAATTATCTCCAGATGAACTTATCAGTGTCTGATCTTTATCTATTGCCCAATTAAATCAATTCCAAAAGATATGGCAATTCAATATGAACTATAAATCAATAGCTTGACATCAATGACAAAATAAAAACTGATCTAATCCTTTCTAAAATCTTGTATACATCTGATCTCAGTCTTCATCATCATCTCCATCAGTTGAATAATAATCTCCCTCTTTGGCATTGATGGCAACATTGTCAATTGATGATGAAAACTGATGTAGCACTAGTCTTGCTTCTCCTGAGACATCCTCTAGGGTCTCCTATGTCACTCTATGACCTAATAGGGTTCTTTCACTAACCCTAGGCTTCTTAGGTGTCTTATCACAAGATCCTAACTCCTTCAACTAGTGAACACCATTCTGTAAAACAAAAGACTTCCAAACTTTCTCCTAGACCCCAAATGGTGTTTCTTGCATCTTTGGCCTAAAAGGCTCCAATTGACCCAAATTGATCAATTCTCAATCCAAAGAGAGGATTAGGTTTTCCAAGATGTTCAGAGGACCCTTTCCAACACCTGAAAGCACACTTTTTATCAAAATTCCAATCGAGTTCCAAGAACCCACACAATTGCTTTCCAAATAGGGCTACAAGCAATTAGCCCTATTTAGTCACCTTTTCTGCAATAACATACAAAAAGTATTAACAAGTTCCCAAAAAAATTTAGGATCCAGACACCCTTTACTGAGACACTAGAGATTTTCTAGGTCTAGGGCTTCCAAGCTGTCCCTATATCTCTGCCTATAAACAAGGCTAGAAATCAGGGTTTTGAGGGTTTTAAAACCAGTCTGTCAGAAACTTATTTCTTGCTATCAAGAAAACCTCACAAAATCTCCCCACACATTTTGGGAACTCACCACACACTAACCTAACCCTATTCAAGATTTTATTGAAGCTATGAATGCTTTCAATCCACCAAAATGGCTCTACAACTAATGGTGATCCCTAGCCATGCCACACTGGCTCGCCTAGGGCATCACCTTAAAAATGGCCGCCATCACTTCCTTGGCCCCTCCTACATTGTAAAAAATGTACATGGAGTGTACTCTCATAATCCAAAGACCCGTTCCAATGCCACGGTGGAAAATAGAGTTAAGACCCCATTTGTTCACAAAGCCTAGTTCAGAACAGCGACAATGTTGAAAACAAAATAATTTAAACAAGCAACTAAAACTATTTAATAAAACAAAATAACACCACAAAAATCTACCATCAACCTACATTACACAAAAAAATGCTCACAGAATTGGATTCAATCCATTAAACTATCAGATCACCTCAAAACACCTTAACAATCACTGTTATTGACAAATACAGTCCGTACACAAAATTTCTCAAACTTGCCAACCCTTCACATATATCGAGGATGGTCATATATAGTTTATCCAAACAATAATTCATTGGTTTTAGAAAGTTATCTAACCAATTCCACCGAAGATGCAATCTTGTCATAAAAGTTGTCAATGTTGTCAATGACAACATTGACAACTTTTTGCAACTTTTGAGTTTGGTCTCCAAACTTGGTCTAACCATGCCCAAACTTGTCCAATCCACCAAATATGATGAAAAAAACATCAAATAGGACCTTTATTCCCTTGCTTGGCTCATTTTGCCACAAAATTTTAAAAACACCTAATTGGACCTTGTTAGAGTAATTATTAGTTTGCTTATTAATTAAATCATGTTGATTTAATTAATTAAGTTATTACTCTTTAGTGCTTAAGCTTTCTCTTAGGTGCATTAATAATTAATTCTTTTATTAATTATTAATGTGAAACCTAGCTTTTTTAGGCTTTAGGGTTTTGTTCACCTTTATAGATTGAACCTTGTAATTCTTTTTTAATTAATTCAGATTATAATTTTGCTCTCACATTTTGAGTAACTTCTGAGTTCTGCTTTTTCCTCCTTCTGCTTCTCTCTTGTAACAGTTTATTTGCATGCAGGTATTCTTGGCGTTCTATGGATTTGTATTTCTCAAATCCTACATGGTATCAGAGCCACACTGCTGTTGACTGGTCTAGGGTTTGTGAAGTTGTGATTCGAGGGAAAAACCTCAGCTTTTCTAGGGTTTCTTCTTCATTATGGAAGAGACACTTTTTTTTGGAGCACTTTGAGCTAAAACGGACACCACCATCGCGCTCAGAAGGCCCGAGAGAGTTAATTTTCATATAAATTTTGCCATTTTGGGCCATAGTAGCCTCTGGAAATTTTTTCTCTCTCCCAAGTTGTACGACTCAAATTTCGAGGTGAAAAACGTTCAAAAAAATCAAAAAATTAGGAAAAAAAACAAATTTTGTTTTTTTACAAAGTTTTTTTCAAAAAAAAATCAAAAAAATATACCTTTTTCTAAAGTTTCTAAAAAGCTTTTGTAAAGTTTTAAAAAAAAAACTTTGAAAGAAAAGGTGCGTACCTTTTGGAAAGGTACAATGTGCAGAATGTGTAGGCATGATGTCATCATTTGCAGGTTGACATTTAGCCTTAAAATTGACGTCCACGAAACTGTCACACAATTTTGACACTTCTTCAAAAAAGGCAGCATTCAGTGTTTTGGCCATATCTTTTGCATACGGTGTTTGTTTTCAAAAAATGAAATATCGCCGGAAATCTCTTTCCAAGCCAGAGATGATGATGTTGGTTTTGTATGCATATTTGGCCATTTGAGTACCTATTTTTAGTGTCAAAGTTTCAGCTTTTGTTTCCCTCCTCCTTGCACCAGGTTTTGATCTAAATGCAATAAGGTCAATTTTCTCAGTTTGTTTTTCATTTAGAAGAGTTATCATGGGTTTTTCTACTCACCCTTCAGTTGTTATTCTGGAACGAGGTAATTATGAGTCATGGGCAAATGGTATACTTACACATTGTAGGTGGCTTAATTTTTTGCCTTATTTGTATGATCTCATACCTGAACCAGCCACTTCAGAGGGAAAATTAGCATGGGATATTATTAGAGATCACATAGTAGGACTTATAGTGTCTAGT
>MU223067.1:51401-75636 GCA_018584345.1 Thuja plicata | reverse complement strand
GCATTGTTATGCTGCTAGATTATCTCTAGAATTATATTTCATGTTTCATCTCATGCTAGTTCATTATTCTTATTTCATATTTTGAAGCTAGTTTGCATGTTTCATCATCATTTAGCTTGTTTTTATTGAAATCCTTCATGCTAGGTTGTATTAGTCACTGATTCAATAGCATATTCTGAGGGCTGATATGTTGTTAGTCACACTCCTCCTAGTTAGAAGGCAATAGGTCAGTTTTAGTGGGTTTATGTGCTTTTCTAACCCTTTTTGCACTAATATAATGATCTATTGAGTGTTTGTGTTGCTTCTGACAGGTACCCATTTACACACACACACCTCTGAGCTATTTGATCTTGTTCTCCCTCTATGTTCATTCTCTCTTAACATCTTTTTGCATATTCTCTCTCTCTTTTTTATTTCTTACTCTCCCTCTTTCTATGTATTCATCAAATATTCATTCTCCCTCTTTGAAAACAATGCCAAAGGTTCATACTCCTGAAAACTTGTTCAAACAATGGATCATACCTTGCATGTATTGATAACTCATTGCATATATAATTACATTACACAACTTCAGGAAACACCTAAAGTGTGAACACTAACATCAACTCACAATATAGATATTCTATGGATTCCTAGAATTGATGCAACATGCATCAAGCTCTAGTGAATGTTGGATAGGGGTAAGACCCCTAATTTACCTCAGAGATACTCAAAAGAATCCTTCGGTAGTGGCTTAGTGAATATATTTTCTAATTGCTCTTTTGAGTTCACATACTCCAACATCACGTGCTTGTCTTGAAATTGCTCTCTCAAGTAATGATACTTGATAGAGATGTGCTTCATCATAGAATGAATCACTAGATTCTTTGATATGTTTATAGCACTTGTGTTATCACAAAAATAGTTACTGGATCAATAATATCCTCTTTCATACCTTCAAGTAGTTCTTTGATCCATACAATGTTTGCACAATTCATAGTTGCAACAACATATTCAGCCTCGACAGTAGACTGTGATATACCACTTTGCTTCTTACTCAACCATGTTACTAATATTTCTCCTAAAAAGAAAGCTCCTCCACTTTTACTTTTTCTATCATCAATGTTTTCAGCCCAATCAACATTAGTGTAGACTTTGAATTCAAAAGTTCCTCCTTTCTTGTACAGTAGACCAAAGTCCTCAGTTCATTTGAGATATCTAAATATTCTTTTAATTGTAGACATATGTGATTCCTTTGGATTAGCAAAAAATATTGCAACAATACCAACTACATGATCTAGATATTAGGTATTCTATGTACAACATATTGTATCTTACCAATCATTGATTGGTAGAGTGTCTCATTTACTTCCTTTGAATCATCTTCCTTTGATAGCTTGCTACTAGTGACCACCGGTGTTCCAACCGGTCTTGAGTTTTCCATCGCAAAAGTCTTTAGGATCTCTTTGATGTACTTTGATCGTGTAATATAGATCCCATCTTTCACTTTTTGAATCTGTAGTCCAAGAAATAATTTTATCTCCCCTATCATGGATATCTCAAATTCATTTCTCTTTTCTTCAACAAAAGTTCTGCATAATGTGTTATTGCCTCCAAAAATAATATTATCAACAAATATATTAGCAATCAAAATCTTATTATCACTATCACATTTTAGATAAACATTACTATTATCACTAGTTCTTGGAATTCCAATCTTGGTTAGATATGTGTGTAATATTTTATACCAAGCTCGGGGTGCTTGTTTCAAACCATATAGTGCCTTGTGCAGTTTGCATACCATTTCCTTGTTAATATTCTCAGCAAATCCTTCAGGTTGTTCTAAATAAACTTCTTCTTCAAGAATACCATTAATAAATGCAAACTTGACATCCATCTGATAGACTTTAAATCCTTTGTAAGCTACATATGCTAGTAGAATTATAACTCCTTCCAATCTAGCAACAGGTTCAAAAGTTTCACAATAGTCAATTCCTTGTTCTTGTGCATATCCCTTTCAAACTAGTCTTGATTTGTTTCTGATTATATCTCCATGCTCATTGAATTTATTTCTAAAAATCCACTTTGTAGATCAATAACATTTTTATCTTTAGGTCTCAGTACTATAGTCCATACATATTATTCATTACAATTTGATCTAACTCTTCTTTCATAGCTTTAACCCAGTCTTCATTTTCCAATACATCCTTTACTCTTCTTAGTTCTAATTTAGAAATTAAGCATGTATTGTCTCTTACCTTACTTCTTGTCATAATTACAACATCCTTGTCTCTGTTAGAAACACTGAGAGGGGGGGGGAGGTGAATCAGTGTTTGTCTATTTATTATGTTTCAGAAACTTAAACATAAATCAAACATACATCTATTGAAGCTCAATACAAGAACACATAACACATGATATGATTACGGGAAAACCTTGATCAGAGGAAAACCCCGGTGGGAATTAGTACCCATAAATATTGTACTAGTATAATGAACCTGTTAAAGTTCCTTTGCCCTGTTAGGAGTAGTCTTCACAATCAGAGTACAATGACCTTGTTAGGAGTCTATTAAAAAAACCTGTTAAAGGTATATGGCTCACTGCCTAGGCTCACTGCCCAATAAGATGAAGGCTACAACCTTTTGATAGTTGATATACACAATATCAAAAGTGAACTATTGTGATGAAACTATTGTCTGATCAGTTCCGTGTATGTGTTGATGCTCTTACTCTCTTAAAGAGCTTTAGCTCATACTGAATTCATCATACTGCTCTTGTATATCATTCTCATGCATATTACTCGACACTTGTAACATAACTTTACATTACATACTTATATGTTCATACCCGAATAGACGCGACTCAAAACAAGACTATAGTCGGCCCTAAAAACATAATACACAACACTTCTAAGTAAGTCAGCTTAAGTGTGTTTACAACAATACTAAAGAAATTATTACAAACATATAATCAAAGGCGCTTGGCCATTACACAACAAAATAATTCATGCTAATCAAAACACTAGTCGGCTTTCATGCTCTATCTTCTAGACTGCTGGTGTACTGATTTGTCTGTAACTTCTCTGTACTATCATGTCGTACCATGCATTTCTGGACTTAGTATGTAGACATCACATAGAACATATATATGAATGTGCATACTTTGATTCGATCTCTCGCACGTGTGCTGATGTGCTGATCGTTGTATAACTCTGTCTACCCTGTTTTCCATACTTAGTCATTTTATCTTCTAAGTTATCTTAGATAGAAACTTAGTATAACTTTGTTTCCATGATGACAACACAAAATAAGTCATGCATCCTCAAGAATTCAACTTTCCAACAATCTCCCCCTTTGTCATTTATGGCAACAAAGGAATGTGGCCAAGTTTCTCAAAATGACTTAATCACAAAAAATTGTCTATCACAGCATCTTTTGATATATACATATACTGCTCCCCATATATACACATTCTCTATTACTCCCCCTTTGACATTAATGACAAAGGTGTACAAAACTTGTAAGTCTTCTAGATACTTACTCCATGTAAACATCAGGGTACACAATCTGAAGAGATTGGATCTCTTTCTGCCAGAATACCTTCATTGCATCAATTCTCTGAAGATGTGCGCATAAGGCATATGTCAGCTTCTCCATCTTTATAAAATCCATGCAAGGACCTTGATCATATGTCACAATGGTGGCATCAATCTATTTGATTTTCTCATTTAGAACTACTAGAGAGGGCGCAAGCGCATTTCTCAATTGAGTTTGTCTGACTCTTATCTTACTGATCTCCAACTTAGCCTTTTCAATCTTGTCCAACTGACCTTGATAGACATTGTTATAGATGTTCATGTCCTGGGTAGATGTCTCAACTAATTTTCTCATAGTGTCCACCATGATCTCTACCTCTTCTATCTTTTTGATATGTTCAAAGGTGAGCTTCACTCTGTCCATGCAGTTTGCTATAACATTCTTACCTTTAGCTACCAACTCTTTCAATATAGATTGCCCAATCTTTAGATATTTTAGGTCTAAGGTAAAATTCTTTACCAATTCAGTCAACCTTTCCTTTTTGTACTCATCTTCAGCAATTCTAGTAGTAGAGTCTACTAGATCTGTAAAGTGTGCTTTGAAGCTTGTTATAATGTTGTCGACATCTTCAACTGATTGAATCTTGGCTACTTTCTTGTCTGCAGGTACTAAATCATTCAAAATGTTAACTGACTCCAAGAAAAGAGGGTTCCTCATAACCTATTTTTCTTTTGCCTTTTCCATAGCTAGAACGCTGATCTTTATTAAGTCTTCTTCTCCCCACGCATATAGACTTGTTGAGTCAGGAGTTAACCTTTAAAATAATGAAGTAGATGGTAAAGTGGATGGAGTGAATATAGTATTTTGACTGGTATCCATGCATTCACTCTTTACTATTTTCTCCTTGATTGGTGTCTCATTATCTTGAGTATCTTTTTCTTCATTCAAGTCTATTGGATCATTGGAGGGAACTTCATCTTGTTGTTCAGATGTATCATCAGTGCACATCTCTTCAGTGCTTACAAATTCTTTATCAAAATTTTCCATATCTTTGTCAGATGGTGTCATGGATATCGTGATATTATCAACCATTATAGTATCTTCTGATTCTTTTGCTGTGTCAGAAGTTATTGTCAATGAGGGCGCTGAAACCTGTGGACCTGTCATAGGTGTTCCTTGTTGTGCTCTGTGTGTTCCTTAAGGATGGGTGATTTGTGGGCACTTGCTTCTTTCCTCTAGAATTCTTTCTTGGTATAGAAGGTGGAGATGAGTCTAGGTCAATGGTGGTAGAGGGCGCAGAGGTGCTCTCTACTTTCTTCTTCTTCTGGATGTCACCAGTCTTCTCAATTTATTTTTCTATCTTGGCTTCTCTAGATTTTTCAAGATCTTCTTGAGTGACTCCATGAACTCTTAGAATGCTAGATGTAATCTTAGATGCCTTTCTTTTGTTATCAGCACTATATAATATAGAATCAACTACATTAGTCTTCTCTCTGTAAGTGCCCTAGCTGGGCTCATTGGGATCTTTGGGCATAGACAAAAGGACCTGTGCATATCCTTCCAATACATGTTCCTCCACTTCATACCCAAGTGGATGAATCCATTTAGTTCTAGGCTCAACTGCCTCCATGAAAGTGCAGTCAGTTTCTACCATGAAGAATATGGTTTCCTTATACTTTTCAACAATCTTCTCAGGTATCCTGAACCTCTTCTGCATCTTGATCCTGAAATATTTTATGTCCATGTCCATAGCGTCCTTTTCACTACTCTCTAATGTGGCTTTTAGTGAAATTTGAGACATTTTAGGTTTGCTTCTATCTAGGTAAAGATTACCAACCTTACCAACAATGTGGAAGTACAAGTAGATGATCAGAGACCCAAACCTGAATGTCTTGTTCTTGTCATGCTTGATAACCCAAATGTTGTCCATCAATTGACCACACAATATCTCACATAAATTGAACTGAGTGTTATCCTTCACCATCCTTATAGCTGCAAGAACTGTGGCTACTGACACACTGTTTAATCTGCTTGCATGCTGGAACTTGTAACCAAGGATCATAGTTAGAAGCTTTATGTCATCTTCCTTGATAGGATCAGCTGTCATTCCATGCCTGTCACTTCTAGATAGGCATGCTTGCTCAACCTGTTTCTTGACATCCTTGCCAGTAGGTAGAACTGGTCTAGTATTAGGTAGTCCAGTCATGTTATGGATTAGGTCCGCAATAATATAGACGAGAACTTCACCAATCCAGTAGAGGTCATCATGAATCCTACTCAACAAGATTTTAACCCATTTTGGTTCATAGAATTTTTGCACATTTGAATACTCGAAGATAGGGTTGTCTGTGAGGTGCGTGTATTCATCCTTGAATGAATAGTCTGGTTTCATCATCGAAGCGATGAGAGTGGCTATACTATTATCTCCAATTTTTTCCTTTTTACAATAAATGTACGCGTTGATGTATTCTATGTGAACGACACCTAATGGAGTTTTGGAGAAAGCTCTTGATGATTGATTAAATAGGGTTTCACAAAAATTCAAAATGGCACGACTGCTAGGGTTTCATTCCAACTTCTTGACCATGCTTCTTAACCACCAAATCTATTATGCTTCCGTGCTTTGATGCTCAATGCTCTTGTGCTCTCCAAATTCTATGATCTCGAATGCAAATGTGAGGATGATCGAACACCTACATCTTTTTATAAAAGGTACTGCATTTAATGTTTGCAACCGTACATAGTCTTCACAGAGAAAATAAAACTTTGTTCAAAGTGTATTATAGATAATGCGTGCATGAATACTACATTAAACTATGATCATAAACATAATTTCATAGGCGCGTACTCAGAGGTGAGTATACCAGTCGCGCAGGGGTTCTGAGCTAGAATAGCTCCCCCTAAGACCAAGAAGGTCTATTCAACCAGAAATAGAGGATGCGTCCACTGTAGATGCATCAACTACTTTGTTCTCCATATTGTCCTTCTTTAATTCAACCCAAATTTTGCTTGAATCTTATTTTTCCTGAACAAACTTGACTTCTCCTTCTTCTTCAAATAGTGATTTCTTAGGATCCTCTTGTTTTTGAGTTCTATATCTACAGAACCTTGAGATGTGTCTAGCCTTTCCACATGTGTGATAGATGATAGGAGGTCTGATGTTTTGTTCATCATGTTGCACTGCTTTGCTATGTGTCCATTGTAGTTACATATCTGACATGTAATGTTCTGCAAATTTATTTGATGTTGATTTCTTTGATTGTGCTATGACTGATTTCTTTGATTTGTTCTACAATGTATAGCCTTGTGACCAAACTTATTAAAAGAGTAGCAATAACCATTGAAAGGTCTTACCTCTTTACAATCTCTTTCCAAATGACCATGTTTATTACATGCATAACAAGTTCTGTTAACTTGCTTGATTTCTCCTTTAGGTGGATCTGTTTTAATCTCTGCAATATTTTCAACTTTCTTTGCTTCTAAAGATGCTTCATGTGCTTTCTTTCTTTCTTCTAATGAATTGATTTCAATTTGTGCTCCACTGTATCCAAGACCAGTAGTGTCACCTTTTTTCTTTTGTGCATTGAGCTGGGATTGAAGTGAATCAGAACTTGTGTGGAGTTTTTCAATCTTATCCTTTGCTTCTGTTAATTCAGATTCCATATTCTTCTTTATGTTCTCCAATTCCAAGACTTTCATGTTCACTTGCAAGAGTTCTTCTTCTATTTGTTTGTTTCTTTGATCTTTTCTTCAATGGAAATTTGACTGTCAGTTAGTTGTTCATCCAGATTTTCAATTTTATCTTTCAGAGACATGTTCTCTTCATTCAGTTTTTTGACTATTTGTCCTAAATCACTTGTAAAACAATATTTCAAATCTTTTCGTAATTTATTGATAAGCATTTGTGAGCCATCAACTTTCAGTCTAAGTTCTTCATTTTCTTTTTCAGATCTGTCAAGATCTTCAAGAGCTACTTCAAGATTCTTTTTCAAATGTTTTTCTTCTGCTAAGTCCATGATCTCCTCAAGTGGTTAAAATTTCTTTCAGAGGACCAGAGCTCTGATACCAATTGTTAGAAACACTGAGAGGGGGGGGGGGGTGAATCAGTGTTTGTCTATTTATTATATTTCAACAACTTAAACATAAATCAAACATACATCTATTGAAGCTCAATACAAGAACACATAATACATGATATGATTACGGGGAAACCTTGATAAGAGGAAAACTCTGGTGGGAATTAGTACCCACAAATATTGCACTAGTATAATGAACTTGTTAAAGTTCCTTTTCCCTATTAGGAGCAGTCTTTACAATCCAAGTACAATGACCCTGTTAGGAGTCTATTAAAAAAACCTGTTAAAGGTATATGGCTCACTGCCCAATAAGATGAAGGCTACAACCTTCTGATAGTTGATATACACTATATCAAAAGTGAACTGCTGTCTGATCAGTTCTGTGTATGCGCTGATGCTCTTACTCTCTTAAAGAGATTTATCTCACACTGAATTCATCATACTACTCTTCTATTTCTTTCTCATGCATATTATTCGACACTTGTAACATAACTTTACATTACATACTTATATGTTCATACCCAAATAGACGCGACTCAAAACAAGACTATAGTCTGCCCTAAAAACATAATACACAACACTTCCGAGTAAGTCAGCTTAAGCGTGTTTAAAAAAATACTAAAGACATTATTACAAACATATAATCAAAGGTGCTTGGTCATTACACAACAAAATAATTCACGCTGATCAAAACACTAGTCGGCTTTCATGCTCTGTCTTCTGGACTGCTGGTGTACTGATATGTCTGTAACTTCTTCGTACTATCATGTCATACCATGCGTGTCTAGACTTAGTATGTAGACATAACATAGAACATATATCTAAACATGCATACTCTGATTTGATCTCTCACACGTGCACTAATGTGTTGATCGATGTATAACTCTGTCTGTCCTGTTTTCCATACTTAGTCATTTTATTTTCTAAGTTATCTTAGACAGAAACTTAGTATGACTTTTTTTCCATGATGACAACACAAAATAAGTCATGCATCCTTAGGAAGTCAAATTCCCAACAGTCTCCAATTATATTACTCAGTGAGTGGTGTCTCCTCACATACTTGGCTAGAAAAACCTCGGTAGTCAGTGAAACTTCATTTCCATCATTCGGTTGTAGTTTTCTTTGTTCAACTTCCTCCTTGGTTTGTGCTTTTAGTAAGGTATCAGGAACATCTAGTTGAACATATACAAATTTTTGATAATCTTTAGGTTCCTTCTTGATGTCCTCATCATTTCTCTCTGCAAATTCATCAATTCTCACATTTGCACTTTCCATAAATTTCGTAGTAGATTTATTAAGACATTTCTAAGCTTTGCTCTTTTTAGAATATCCTAAGAATATTCCTTCATCTCCTTTAGGTTCAAACTTACCATCTCTAGCATATTTAAGAATATAGCATCTACTACCAAATACTTTAAAATAACTCACATTAGGTTTGTGATCATACCAAATCTCATATGGTATCTTGTTTGTACCTTTCTTCAATTATACTTGGTTAAGTGTATAAGTAGCAGTGCTGACTGATTCTCTCCAATATGTTTGAGAAATACCCTTCTCAATCATCAGTGTTCTCGCATAATCCACAATGGATCTATTTCTCCTTTCATCTATACCATTATGCTTTAGTGTCCTTGGTGTAGACATTGGTCTCTTTATTCCATGTTCATTGTAGTAGAGTGTAAACTCATCAGAAGTAAACTTTCCTCCCCTGTCATATCTCAGACACTTCAGTTTCCTTTTCAACTCTTGCCTTGTACCACTTAAACATTTGAAAAGATTTAGATTTTACTTTTAAAAACATGACATACATCATTCTAGAATAATCATCAACAAATAAAATGAAATATCTATCACCATAGTAGCTTTGTGTTCTCATTGGTCTACATAGGTTAGTGTGCACTAAGTCCAAAATTCCTTGTGTAACATAAGACTTACTTGTAAAACTTGACTTAGTAATTTTTCCAACTTGACATTCCTTGCACATGACATTCTTAGGTTTCTCTAAGCTTGGTAGACCTCTTACTTGATTCTTTTTTCTCACTTTAATTAGATTGTCAAAATTTACATGACATAACCTCTTGCGCCATAACCATGCATTTTCAACTTTAGCATATAAATAACTCTTAGTAGATGTATCAAGGTAAAATAGGTTACCTTTTGATTGTTCTCCAGTGGCAATCAAACTTCCTTTCTGATCAAATACTTTTACCTTTCCATACTGAAATTCTAATCGGTGTCCTGTATTGTTTAGCTGTGCCACACTCAACAAATTATACTTTTGTCCTTCAACCCAATATACATCATCACATTTGGTATTATTCAAAAGAATTATAGAACCCTTACCTTTCACAAGATATGGAGCATCATTATCGAATCTAACATATCCTCCATCATGTTCTTCCATAGTAGTAAACTTAAGTGTATCACTAGTCATGTGGTGTGAACACCCATTGTCTATAATCCAGGTATCATTCTTGCTTACATGTGATATTAGGGATTTTTCTTCTTGCTTTTCTTCATCAGAATTGTCCTTGATGGAAAAATATACAACTTCCTCTCCATAATCACCATATGTGCCATCATCGGTTAGTCCTTCATTAGCAATATGACATGGCTTATTACCTTTATTTTTGTAATCTTAGAATCTCCTGAATCTATTTTCTCTTTTGTTATCATCTCAATTGTCTTTCTTTTAATCAATTTTATTTTTAGGCCATCTTGCAACATTGTGTCCAATCTTGTTACATTTAAAGTATTTCAAGGGTATCTTACCTCAATACTTTCCTTTACCTCCATGTATTCTTCTAGCTAGTATAACTTCAAACTCTCTTTTATTTGCTTCATCTTTAGCATATAGTTCTTCTAACTCACTTTTTCAACTATAGAATCTTTCACTATCACTACTTGCATAACCATCACTCGGTCTAGACTCCCTAGAACTTCCAATCTTCAAATATTATTTAAATGTAGACTCAATCCTAGTAGTAGCAGGTAAAATATTATCAAAATCATTAATCTCAAAATAAATCAACTTACCAATAGTAGCATCTAGTGAAACGGTCATCTGAGGAATGGAGCTCAGTTCTTGTATTGCAGATAGTCGAATGAAATTTATTTATCTATCCTCCAGCACCTCTGATAACATTCACAGCTTCTTTTAGTCTTTCACTATATAGTGAAACATTTTTACCTTCTTTCATTCTCATAGCATCAAAATTTTCTCTTAAGCTTTCATCTTTTGCCTTCTGAACGTGCTGATCTCCACCATGTACCAGTTCAATCTTATCCCACATATTCTTTGATGTATCACAATCTTTAAGGTCACTAAACTCCAAATCAGTGAGAGTAGATGATAACTCAATCATGACTTGTGTGTGGTCTTGTCTTTCTTTTATATGCTCAAGTGTCAAAGGTACAAATGATAGTGGTGGATACTCATTGTCAAGATAGTATAGTGCATACTCTCCAATCCTAGATAGGTGCAACTTCACTCTGTTTTTCCATGTAGAGAAGTTGTCCTTATTCAACTTTTGTGCCTCCCTCTTATACATCTTCATATATTTAACTCAAGTCTTTTAAACTTATCTCTTAGAGTACTCAACTTTAATACTGAAAGTGTTCGAATACTAAGAGGGGGGGGGGTGTGTGAATCATAAAATTATGATACTTTAAACTTTAAAAATTAACTCTGATTCAATTAGGTAGCATAATAATAGAAATAACCAAATCAAAAAATAACTTCAATAACTCAAATAGTAACTTGCATAAAAAATAAATAACATGCACATGAAACACTCAACACATTTAACACCAGATTTTACAAGGAAACTCAATTTGGGAAAATCTTTCGTGGGAATTGTCACCCACAAATGAAAATACGCATCTGAAGTATGCTGGGTTAAAATCCAATCTTGTTAAATATTACAATACACATATTTATATGTGACTCTGTTAGGGGATTTACCTCAAATCCATTAAGATCTTCACCCTATTAGGAGTGGCCTAGTTAGAGGGCTTTGAACACTCTTTTAGAATGTCATCTTTCTCAAGGATTTTACAGTAACACTGTTAAGTCCACTCGGTTATGAGATTTATCTGTTACAAATGCAAATAAGAAATGGTGTATAAAATTATCTATAAACCAAAACTACCTCTTGCTTGATCAGATCTGTTATGTGCTCTTTCTAACTACTGACATCAATACTTCATTTGTCTCTACTCTAGACTCAGATTTTCACCTCTTTTCTCTTCACTACATCACTAGGTAGCACTTCAACACTTCAACTTTCCAACCCTTTGACATTTGAATTAATCCTTTAAATAGACTCTATTTTTGCCTCTTAATCTCCTTGATTAGGTTTTCCTTAAATCACGATCAACCGCTAGATTATCTTTTTGAACAAATTCATTGAACTTGAAACTCGATTAGCCACTTCAGCATCACCTCAAAACTTGCACTTTTCTTGGAAATAGAACTTTCACTTTTGCCGCTTAATCTATACCATAGATTTCTTCCTTAAATTTTCTCATGTAGATCTTGTAACCAACTTATTATTCATTCTTGGAATTCTCTAGATCTCTGTAGCTTTCAATTAAATGCGTTCTTATCCATGTTTCTAACATCTGTCATACTCAACAACTAACTCTCAGTTCTGTGACTAACATGCACTGCTCGGTGCTTCAATGTATTAGTGTCCTAACCAACTTACATAACCCTTTACTGACAGGTTTATTTATGCTCGGTAACTTAACTCTTTAGTCTTACCGAATTTCCCAATCTTCTTTACCGACTTGATAAAGTAGAAACTAATTATCTCAAGATGAACTTATCATTGTCTGATCTTTATCTATTGCCCAATTAATTCAACTTTGAAAGATATGGAAATTCAATATGAACCATAAATCAATTGCTTGACAATAATGACAAAATAAAAATTGATCTAATCCTTTCTACAATCTTGTATACTTGTGATCTCGGTCTTCATCATCATCTCCATCAGTTGAGTAACACGATTCTATAATCCTAACACCAAGCAATGGATTGTTAGTTAGGAGGTGATTTTTTATGAAGGCGGAGTATGGAAGTGGAAAGATGTTGTGCAACAAATCCATCCATAATCACCAATATGGAAGATAATAGTGCTCCTCCTCTCCCCACAAGCTCAAGTGGAAGTTCAAACTCCAATTCTATTCCTCCAAGTTCACCCAATTCTTCTAGTAGCACAAACTTAGGTGAAGATTCACCTCCACCATCACTTCCAACATCAACTCCAAGAAACGTATGAAGTTTGGTTGATATTTATCAGAGGATTGAAAATATAAATCCATTTGTTAAGTTTTCTTTGCTTAGTAGAATTAAAGTTGAACCCTTTATGTATGAAGAAGCGGTGAAAGAACCAGTGTGGGTTAATGCTATGAATGATGAGATGAATTCCATTCATAAGTATAATACTCAAGGGAATTAGTTCAATTTCACAAAGACAAGCAGAGGATTGGTTTGAAATAGATATATAAAGTCAAGTATCATGCGGGTGGTTTAGTGGAGCACCATAATGCAAGATTGGTTGCCAAGGTAGCTAGAATTGATACAATCAAGATTATATTGGTTATAGAAACAAAATACAAGTGGCCAATATTTCAGATGGATGTGAAATCAACATTCCTAAATGGTTATATAGATGAGGAAGTTTATGTGGAACAAAATATGGGTTATGAAGTTCCAGAAAAAGAACACTTAGTCTACAAGTTGAAGAAAGATCTTTATGGGTTGAAGAAGGCTCCTTGTGCCTGGTATGCTAGTATTGACAGTTATTTCATGAAGAAATAATTCCATAGAAGCCACTCAGAACCCACCTTGTATATCCAATGTATTGGTAATGATATTCTCATGGTATGCCTTTATGTTGATGATCTTATTTATACAGGTACATAAAAGCTCTCATGGAGAAGTTTCAGGTAAAAATGAAACAAGAATTTGAAATGTCAGATCTAGGACTCATGTACTATTTTCTTGGTATGGAGGTACAAAAAACATTAGAAGGTATATATATTTCCCAAACCAAGTATGTTTCTGATTTATTGAAGAAATTTAGAATGGTGGCATGCAAAGCACTTGAAACCCACATTGCACTTGGTGAGAAATTAACCAAACAAGATATAAGTCCCAAGGTTGATGCTACTTTGTATAGAGGTTTGGTTGGTAGTCTCATGTACTTGAAAACCACTTGACCTAATATTATGTATGTTTTGAGCCTCATCTCTCAGTTCATGTAGGATCCACATGAGTCTCATTGGCAGAATGCTAAAAGAATTATGAGATATGTGAGTGGTACACACAATTTTGACATTCATTACTCTCCCACTGAGAAGTTTGAGCTGATTGGTTACCCAGATTCTGAATGAGCTGGTTTAGTGCATGATAATAAATATCTCCTTGGTTATGTTTTTTTATTTGGTTCTGGAGTTGTGTCTTGGAGTAGTAAGATACCGGAAACAATGGCTCTTTCTTCAGTAGAAGCAGAATACATGGCAACTACATCAACAAGTTCTCAAGCAGTATGGATTAGACGGGTATTGACAGATCTTCATTTGGTTCCAGAATTTCAAACCACCACCTATTATGATAACAATAACACTATTTCCATGACAAAGAATCTAGTGTTTCATGCCAGAACAAAACACATAGAAATTTGACATCATTACATTCATGTCTTGGTTCAAGATGGGCAAGTGGAGTTAGAATTTCATCCTCCATCTGAACAAGTTGTAGATATCTTTACAAAAGCTCTTCCAACTACAAGTTTTTTGCTTTCAGAAATCAGTTGGGACTCACCTCCATTGATCATTCAGAGGGAGATTGAAGATATGAATGATGGGAATAAATATTCGTTTTTTTTTTATTTTTTTATTTAAATAAATAACATTTTGCATACTATTGAGATGTACACTTTCTATAAGCTTTATTTTTTTTTGAGTTTTATCTTTATTTTGGATATTGGTTGTAAATTAGCATTTTTAATTGCTAGATAATCTTAGCTTTGTTTTATGTTTTTTTAGTTTTTTTTTCCTATTTTAGAAAATCGTTTGTCTATAAGACAATTCTCATTTATTGTAATTATTCATTCAATTAATTCAAGTTTCTCATATGATTTTCTCTCTCATCTGTTTAATCTTTTATCCATGTTGTGATATTTTTCAATTATAATCTTTCAATGACTAGGGGCTCTTATTAAAATGGCCAATCAGTAGTCAAAACAACTTAACAACATTAATTCAGATCCATACATATAAAATTACAAATACATTTCATATATCAATTTTATTAATTCATATCATTGTATGCAAAGAAAATTCTGTTAAAAAAACTTCATACATTGACATTCATGGCCTCTTACAGTTCGGATCTTTCATTCACCATTTCATTCCAAACAATATGTGGATTCCTCTCCCTTCAAGTCTGCATTGTTTTATATCTTTGTATGCTGGAAAAATATATTTTATGGATGTTTTATAACACCAAAATAGACTACCTTTACTTCAATTCCCCATCTTATTTCCAAAACACTCTCTTCTTCATCATGCCCCCCTTCTTTTTTATTCACCATGCCTCTCTTTTAATTTTTTAATTGCTGTTATTATCTTCATCTTTGCTGTTTTAACGACCTCTTTCTCTCTATTGTTCGTAGCTTCTTTCACCAACTCTAGCAAAATACTTTCATTCTCCTCAAAATCCTCACTCAACTTGAACATCTCCTCAATCTTCTTGATCTCTTACTTGAAAAGAAGCAAAAGTGCGAAAACACTTTATAACACTTATCTAGTACAAGAGATAGCACAAATCTTACACATATTTAACTATTACAAAACAAGAAACACATTCAGATAGAGATAATAAACATGCAAACAATATGTAACAATGAACACAGGGTATACGTGGGGGAAACCTTTTCGAAAAAATCCCTGCATTCTAAAAAAACAATAATTTTTATATTCATCAAACTTAGTAGTTATAATAGAATATTAGCACTAGGTTTATTCAATAGGAATACTCAATAGACAACTCACAATTTGGATTAATTATGGTGTTCATAACACTTCACCTACAAAATATAACATGAATAATACTCCCCAAGACAATAAAGGAGGAAGAGTTCTTGACCAAGCAAAAATAGATTGGTATGCAAATCCATTTGGCATATTTTATAACCACCTATAAGCATGCAAAATACACATGGGCATCATTTATTGACTCCTCATTCAAACCTCTAAAGTTGGGTGCTCAAAATTTTCTATATTCAAGTATGAAAAATTCTCTTGCGCATCTTACAACTATCATAAAAAATATCATAACTAAAAATACTTACATTTATAAGAGAAACTATCATAACTAACTATTAATAGCTGGTTCTCTTTGTGTGTATTATTTTGTGGTTCTTGCAGCTGCAACACAACACTTCAATAAGTCATTGCATTAGTGAAAAACAAAGGTTAGTAAGCATATCAATCACTAAAATTGACCTATTGCTTCCTATCTAGGAGGAGTATGAAAAATGCTATAATTGCCCTTAGTTAATGCATTTGCTAGTGACATATACAATCCTAGAATCAAAGATTCAAATGAAACTAATCTATATGCTCAAGGAATATGCATTTTAAGATCTAAAAATGAAGATTATAACAATTCATAACATGAAAGCTATAATGCAATGTAAATTTCTAATAATATGAACAACATAACAATGCTTTCAACAATCCAAAATTTAGGGGCCCATTGAGCTTAAAACTCATTCTTTTTATAGAAGAAATCAGGAGTGAGAGGAGAGATAGGGTCGTTAAATGCATGTGTAAGAGCATTAATGAGGGATAGCATTTATGAGGCATGGTGAGGGTATATGCATTAATGATGCATTTATGAGAGCTTTTAATGAAGCATGGTGAGGGTCTAAGTCCAAGCTTGAGAAAGTGGACTTTGAGGGAAGGGGAGCTTGAGAATGTGGACTTTTTGAAATGAGTTGAATTCCTAATCAAGAGTTTAGGAATGTGACATCATTAGGAAGTGGGTTAAGATGGGATTAAGATTAGAATTAGGCTTAGCATGGGTGAAGAGGTTGGGATTAATTTGAACACAAGAGTTAAGGTGGTTGAGATAGGTTAGGTTAGGGGTTAAAGGGAATATTAATGAAATGAATTATATAATTAATATATTCATTCAATAATAGGGGAAATTAATTATTTAAGCTTTTGTTTTCTTTTGATAATTAATTAGGACTATAGCCAATTAATTAGATTAATTAGGCTAGGGGACTGGCTTTCCTTTTGCAAGTGATGAGGTGTAACTAGAATTTTATTTAATTCCTTTTAATTAATTACCTTAGTCATGTTTTTGATTTGTTTTGATAGAATTGAATTGATCCGATTTGATTGGCTAAGGCAATTAATGTAATTTAGTGATTAAATCACTTAGGAGATTAAATTTGATTTGAATGAATTATACCAGTAATTTTAAGAATTGTTTTGACATAATTGGGGGTATGATCACACTTAGGGAAAATAGAGTCTATGGTCAGAGCAGACCAAATTAGGGTAGTTACATTTGCCCCTCTTTGAATTGATGGGAGAGCATCGCATTGATTCAAAGAAAGTTTTCGATGTTGACTTAAAAAAGTTTGAGAATTTCACTCATGATCGAACGAAATGCCTGATGAGACCAGTATCACACTTGATTGAACTAAACTGATAGAATTGACTTTGAACTTGATCGAACAAAGGTCAATAAGAAAAGATCTTAAAGATACCAATTCTGAACTTGGTTGTCGTCCAAAAATTGATAATACCGACTTTGAACTTGATCAAACAAAGGTCAGTATAAAGCTTCCAGGAGATTTTAATAAGAATCTAAGAAAAAGTAGACACAGGATATCTAGCTTGTGAGAACTGAAACATTCAATCCAATAGTCCTGACTTAGTCAAGGAACTTTCATGCCTTTAGTTTTTTGATAATGAAGTCATTTTAATGTTGTTTCGAGCAAGAATTTGATTGATTTTAGTGTGATCATGCCCCCTTGGGAACAAAATTGAAGGAAAGAATAAAATCCCTCTGTTGAAATGATGTATCACTTGCATGGATCAGTTAGATCAAGAGAGAATCAATTAGAAGAAGTGAAGGAACGGGGGTGTGTTAAGAGAAAACACACTTGTACCAAGTTAATGATGTTAAAAAGTGAGTTTCGAGGCTGATAAAATGATGTATGACCAATATTTTTGATGAATAATGTGGAATGTGATGATATAGAACCCGGAAAACTGATTGGGTAAAGCTTGTGAAGAATTTTCAGAACATATGGAGCAATTCTGCATTTTCAAGAACTGTCGTAAAATGTTAACTGTACTGTGTAGAACAATGTCAATGTGTTCAATTTCATTCTCGATTGATTAGAAAGAGAACAAAATGAGTTTCAATTTTATGGGAGGAGTTTCAGAGCTCCTAAATAGCTCAAAAAGGCAAATATATAGGCCCAAATGTACTTTTTACTCACTCATTTTCACTTTTCACCTTAGTAATCCAGAGATCTCTATAGAGAAGATGGTTTTCCCCATGGAGAAGCATCACTTTGAGCTTGGTCATCGACATCAGCATCCAACTAACTACCCACCTCTAGTAAGTACCTGAAAACCTACCTTCTGAAATTTCCAGTTTTTGATTTTTATGCATTTTAGCTCAAGTTATAGCCATTTTAATTCTGGTTTGTTTCCTATATTTGGTGTCACTTCCGGTAAATCCCACGTTGCTTCCCATTTTGCCCCAAATTCCTGCGTCGCATCCTGTAAAATTAGGATCGCACCCTGCTTTAGAGTTTTTAGTCGCATGTTGTAGGTTGGTTTATGTTTTGCAAGATTTTGCACCTTGTAAAAATAGGGTCGCACGTGGCATCCCGTATCATGTCTTGTGAAAATAGGGTCACATCCAGGATGCCCCATCGCATCCCAAAAATTGGGGATCGCATCCTGTAAAGAGGATAGCACCCCGTATTTAACAAAGTTGCATCCAGTTGTTAATCTATTAAGCTACCTAGTTTGCCTATTTTTTTTTTCTATCTGATGACCAAAATACTTAGCTGATAGGGTTTCTGCTTAGTTGCCTTAGATAAATTGCTGATTTGGGCTGTTTGTGTAATTGTTATCTATGAACAGGTTCCATTTGAGGTGGTTTCCTTTCGTAGTCCATATCCTGGTCACATTCTTGCTTTAGCGCGAGCATTGACAAGTGACGAGGCTGAGTTAGTCACCCGTGTAGGTTTATATTCTTTGAGAGATATACCCAACATTCAGGTAAATCGAGGGTTGTTGACTGCTCTAGCTGAGAGATGGCATCTAGAGCACAACACCTTCCATCTCCCCACTGGCGAGATGATGCTCACACCAGATGATGTGTGGCAGATACTTAGAGTTCCATTGATAGGGCATGAGGTTCATTTTGATTTGACTTCTGCCACATCGATTGCCACTGCACGACACATCTTTGGAGATGATACGATCGATCGCCTGTACCTTTCATGGGATTACATGTGCAATCATTATGATCATCTGCCTATATATTTAGTTGGTTTGATTGGAGGTATCTTGATGCTGAGCTATGGAAAACACAGATTTATGGTGGGTTGGGTTGATATTCTAGAGCGGATGGTAGTTGCGAGACAAAGATTTGCATGGGGCAGTTGTATACTGGCTCATATGTACCAAGAGTTACACAATATTGTGTACCATTATTCATGGAGCATGACTTTTGGTATCTTGGTTCTTTAGATTTGGGCCTGGGAGCACATTCTAGTGACACGACCGATAGCTGACATACAACGAGTAGCAGAGCATCCTTATGTATATATACTTTGGTTGGATGCAAAAGCCCCATCTGGGCAAGGTGGAGTATTGGCACCATGTTTTAGATGATATTAATGGAGTAGTATGGTGACCATACCTTGATTGTGAGGAGTGGTTATCGGACAGGCGCCAGATGCCTTATTTTTTCCAGAGCAGGTACCTAATTGGGCGTGTGAGATATGTCATTGAGTGATTTTTGGTGACCCGTGTTTTGAAGTAGTATGGATGAGTACAAGGAATATGTTAGGATCTTACTATGTATGCATGGATACACGATAAGATTCCACTGTGGGGACAAAAGTTGGGTTATGAGACTGCACAAAGAGCCATTATAGAGATGGTAGTTGTACCATGAGATCTACAACCTGATGTAGCCGATGTAGGATGTTCAATGGGATACCTTACTGAGATGAGATAGTATCATGTGCCACATTTTATAGATCCATGGGAGGTGGTTCCTCAGATTGAGGATCCATTAGATTATGATCCTACCAAGGACCGGCCAATCAGAGGTCGAGGAGGAGCCCAGAGGGACAGAGGAGCTATGGGGAGGGATGGAGGCAGAGATGGAGGGAGACATGGGAGACATGCACCCTTGGATAGGGGACATGGTCCTGATGATGGTGATAATGTAGATGATAGGGGTGGAGGGGCTGTGGGTGGTACTGGAGAGGTGGCTAGTAGCAGTGGGAGTGGTAGGCAGACTCGGTTCAAATTTGTTGCTCCTCAGAGGGATCTAGGACCTTTATTGACAAGAGATCAACAGAGGCAGAGACAATAGCAGAAGGACAGGCCATGGGATAGACCCTCAGGGAAGGATACAGGTAGGGGCTCAGGCCAAGATAGAGATGCATTATCACAGTGTGAGCATGAGAAAGAGAATCTTAGAGCCAGGATCACCACTTTAGAGGCTCTTCTAGCAGAACAAGAGAGACAACTTGAGCAGGTTAGAGTAGAGAGAGACACACATGTTGAGCACTTGAGATCTGAGAGAGACATAGGCTCACACAATGGTACACTAGGGACAGAGAGCCACATATTATCATGTTCTATATCATGCTGCAGTGCCAGAGGGTAAGAGAGCACCTTCATATTCACAGATTGCTCAGCAATCTGAGGGGGCCACGCCACCACCAGCTCCATTTGTTCCACCTCCTCCTCCTCTGCCAAATTAGGGAGAGGGTGGGAGTCACACATGATGTTTCATATTTCATCATATTTTTGAGATTACCTTGTATATCTTGATCCTCCTGAGATAATTCTTTTGTACCATGGCATTTATACATGTATATCTGATTCATACTGATACTTTGATACTTGTTTTTGTAGACAATTCCTCATTTTTGATATGTTCCATATCTAATATATCTGAGATAGTTGTTCCTGATCTTTATATGTTCCTGGATTCTCATGCTTTTGATAGATGTTCTAGATTTGTGATGCATATCTGATTTATGTTTATCTTGGTCTCCTGATGAGTTAGATTAGATATGTGATGACATCATTTATGCTCATTGGATTGATTAATGATATGAATATATTTTAAATGATACTAAGTGAATATGCAAAAAAATGTTTTTGAGATTTTTCTTTATACAAATACATGTATGGATGCACTTAGGATGTAAAATTAAATGTAATGCTTGAATGTTTTGTTTGTTGTCTTTTTCTCTTTCTTATGTATGAATGTAGAATGTATGTCATGGATATGCAATGAAATTGATATCAGTAATATTTGATGTGTGTAATTAACTTGATTTTTTAATGAAGCAAGAATTTTTTTTAAGCTCAAGTCCCTTTTACGCTGTTCTCTTTAAAATGAATCATGCAATCTCTAAATGCATCTTTATGTAGACTCTTTAGGACTGTCACTGATTTGTATACATTATAGCATTTTATCATCATTGGGCACTTGTTGTAACAGACATCACCTGATAGTACAACTGTCACTAATAACCACCGGTATCATGAAAGTATGAATACTATGTGTATTGGATGCAATATCAGAAATAAACTTAGGCATCAAGGCATATAAGCCAAGAAAAATATTTAGTTATCTCCTTTTAATGTTTAGGTTCAGGTTCTGTTCAAGTGTAATGTAAGATATGCGACCTGTAATGACCTTGAAAATTCATATCCTTGGGTACATCATGTAGAGTACACCGTAGTGAGAATTTGATTTAGAAAATAGACAAGGAAATCGTTTCAACTTCGCCGTAGTTTACACATTACAAAGATCAAGATATATGTAGCTATCCACTCATGTTGACAGCTCTTACCATAAACATCCAAGTTAGGTGAAATTTATATGATTATTTGGAACAATCACCATACATAGAAAACCAAGAAAACGTGATGCCTCCTATCATTGTGAATCTTGGTCTTTTGAATAGACATCATAGAGTAACTCAGAAGACATAACAATCACCAATTGAGAATCAATCAAAGAAAATTTATAATCGCTTAGACACCCCTAGTACGAAACATCAGGGGAACACAAAAGAATCATAATCAGATCAAATGATGTGTTTAAGTAGTTTTGAGAAATACTATTGATTCATTCTTCCAGCGCAATAGAGATTCATCAATCAGATTTTTAAATGTAAGGAATATGTTCCATGTCTGAGTATATGTGAGATGAACTGTGTCAGTAATTACAATCCATGTAGTGATTTATAAACATTGTTTACAGTGTTAAGAAACACTAGTTCGTTTTAAGTTCCTAGATTTCAAGTGTTTTGAGAAACACTAGTTTGATGTCTGTTACTACTTTTGGAGAGGCAAACCATCCTAGACAAGATGCTTAGGAAAACCTAGCAGATGCAAACTGACCATGCCAGTAAATATTCCCCCAGTGCATAATGACTATTCCTAAGACAAATGCAAACAAATCCCAAGCAAGGATAGAACATTTGTAAGGAATCAGAGTCACCAAATACCATAGGTGCAAGTATGAAGGTTTAGTGTCGTCAGTGCATTGATAGATAGAGCACAGAGTTTGAGTGACGCCCGTTGGCCAAGTTTTCACCACTCGGCAAAGCTTTTTATTTTTGCTACCAAGATGACTGTTTACCAAGTTTTCATCAAGACACTTTTTCTCTTTTTCAATTTTCTTTCTATTTTTGCTTTTTTATTTTTTTGTAGTATCAAGGTGCCTATTTTCTAGGTTTTCACCAAGGATACCTTTTTTAGGAATTTTTCCACTACCTTTGAATTTCTTTAGGATCAATTTTCTGATTTTTTTGGTATTTTCTGAGATTTTCACTGCATAGGCTCTGCTAGCCAGATATCAACCGTAGAATCGATTCAAATGTAGAGTATTAATGGGATCAGGAAGAAAATCTCCATTAGGCATAGCTAGCTGATAAGCTCCAGTCCCAAAAGTTGTAGTAATGATATAAGGTCCCAGCCAGTTTGGTTCAAACTTTCCTTTCTGTTCCCGGTTTGGCTAGTTCTTAGGATTCTCTTTCAGAATGAGATCCCTCACTTGAAAGTGTCGTGGTTTGATATTTTTATTATACCCTTGTGACATGCATTTTTGGTACACTTTTAGATGATTGAACACCTGTTGCCTGCGCTCATTAAGTAAATCTAAAGAATTTACCCTATCAATGCGGTACTATTCATCAACAACAAGACCTTGTAAAGATACCTGCAAAGATGAGATTTCAACCTCAATAGGTAATAATGCCTTAGATCCATAGACTAGGGAAAATAGTGTGGCTCCAGTTGGTGTTATGATGCTTGTTCTATAGGCCCAAAGTGTCATATTTAATTGTAAATGCCAGTCCCTGCCAGATTTACTCACAGTTCTGTCTAGGATTTTGAGAATATTTTTGTTAGATGCCTCAGCCTATCCATTACCTTAAGGATAATAGATTGAGGAAGAATGTTGAGTAATGTGAAACTGTGTGCAAAGGTCTTTGATGTCTTGGTTTTTAAATTGGCCCCCATTGTCTGTTATAATTGAAGAGGGTATCCCATATCTACAAATAATGTAGTTCAAGAAGAACATAACCACCTGTTTTCCAATGGCTTTGATCAGCGGCACAGCTTTGACCCACTTCATGAAATATTCAGTGCCCGTAATGATGTATTTGTGTCCACTTGAAGAATTAGGATATATTCATCCAACCAAATCATAGGACCATTTCTGAAATGGCCAATGTGTTATGAATGGTATGAGTTCTCTAGCAGGAGCATGGATGATATTTCCATGTGTTTGGAATTTATGACAAGTTTTTGAAAATTGAATAGCATCCTTTTCCATTATGGGCCAGTAATATCCTACTCTGAGGAGTTTCTTAGCTAGTGAAAATCCATTTGAGTGTGATCCACATACACCTTCATGCACTTATTTTAATACATGATCCAACTCTTCATGTTCTAAACACCTAAGAAGTGTACCGTCGAGACCTCATCTATATAATTTATTAGTAATGAGGACATAACGCGATGCTGTCCTAATCAAGGCTCATTTTTCATTTCTGGATAGGTCATTGGGTATAGTTTGTAGGAATTGCTAACATGCAAATCCACAGACTGCCAAGAACACCTGCATGCAAAATGCCTGAAGCTGAAAGAGAAACCTGTGAGAGAGAGAGAAGCTAGGGTTTGGAAAATCTCAACGGAGTGAGAGAAAATTATTATTTCCAAAGTGAATGAAAAAATATTACAAAGCATTCGACCTTAAAGGTGAATGAAACCCTAAAAACATAAAGGCTAGGAAGCACATTATTAATTAATAACTAATTAATAATGCACCTA
>MU223066.1:2107872-2125587 GCA_018584345.1 Thuja plicata | reverse complement strand
TCTATGAGGTAGCCTCTACAATGATATCAGGATGCTGCATTGGAGGAGGGGGTGCGACATCAGTGGGGGGGAAAAAGGTAGTGACCTTTTTTCACTGGGAAAATAGTCTAGTCTGAGGAGCTCTTCCGCCTATGCCCATATTGGGCCTCATGCTCCAATAATTAACATTGTGACCAGACGCAAACTCAGCATGCAATTTTTTAATGAAATAGAAAAGTAGCTCCAAATTGCTATGGGGTGGTTTATCAAAAACCATCCACCAGTGATCCCAAAAGTGTATGCGCATTGCTTCATTTGTACACCATTTTATTGATGATTTGGTCATTTTGGAGTCAACTTTTAATCTACTTTTAGGATTAACAAAAAGGGAGGCTATATCTTCCTTAGTTATATTAAGGGTCGCAACCCCATCATGGTCAAGCCCGTCATAAAATTGGGCATGCATATCATCACACCAATGAAGAGAAACATTATGTTATTGCGTAAGGGTGTCAATGTTTTCAACAATGGTATTTAGGATGCCAAGCATAGGAGCTAATGTAGGTATATTCTGATATGTGTTTTTGAAGCCTCGTATAGTGTTCAAATTCTCTTGTATCAAATCCTCTAAAGATTGAGGGTTTTGAAGCGATTCTGGATTGTTTTGGGGATTATTATTTGGTGGGGGAGGGTTATTATCTTCATTTTTGTCATCCATGCCTAATTAAATAATATACAAATATAAATTTCAAATTGATTTCATATATTATTAAAAAAATAATACAAAACCCCATTTTAACCAAAAAAACTACATTTAACATGAAAATGAAAAAAATTAATCAAGATATAGCAAGAATTTACTTACCGGATAAACTGTAGAGTCAAATTTGTTGTTGGAGAAATCAGGTACCCAAAAAAAAATTGTGTATAGGATATTTAGAGCCATTTTCAAAACCCAAAATGATGAGAGAAATTAGGAAAGCGGCTCGCGGGTTTGGATTTATTCCAAAGGTTTCGGGTACCCGAAAAAATCGAGTACCCGATATTTTCAGGTACTCAAAAAAATTATGTACCCAATTAGGCTTGTGCTTTGGTGTCAGGTCTTCCCAGGTGTACTAACACCTAGGCCTACTAAAAATTCAACAAACATTTTCATGTGCTTTTGGACGAGTGAAAAGTGGATTTTTTCACATCGCCACTTTTTGGTCCCCCATGATCTTGCATATACCCATTTTCTATATATTATTATGGTTCAAAACATTAACATGGTATCAAAGCAGGTCTAAGGAAATGATCCAAACCATAATATGAAATTTGGATTCTATAAATATCATCTATTGAGGCTTCTCATGCAATGTTCTATGTTGGGCTTCAAATTTGCATTCTCTGCTTTCACTATAACTGTGTGATGGTGAAAGATCTATTGATGTATTGTGAGGAAGATTAAACTATGAAGAGATAAGTATTTTTATGGTTATATCTTTGATAATGAGTTCATGGATTTTATATATTTGATTTATGCTATAACATTGAGAGTAGTGAATCATGTATGCTTCTAGCATTAGTCAGTTTGATTCTATTACTAATCTCACTAGAATACTTAAAAAATGGATCAAGGAGCACAAGAATGATGAGAGATTTTAGACTGAGCTAAGTTGGTGGCTCTTGAAGAAGATTTACCTTTTAGATTATCTTGTGTTCAGTTTATTCTAAGAGGAGGAATTAAGATTCAGAGGGATCTTGAGCAACAGATGGAAAGTGTTGAATCCTTTACAGAGGATAAACAAGCTCATGTAGCAGTGTGACTACTAAAGCTCCTTGTTTGGTCAACATTGGAATCAAATCTATTTTTTTAAAATAATCAAAGCTATGATAATGATTCCCTGTTAAGAGGGAGTCTCATCTGAGAGGGAGTCTCATCTTTCAAATGATCATTTATGTACTATAACGAGTTCTTCTCCTTGAGGGAGAAGTTTGAGGTGCAATCCCTTGATAATGAGTTCTTCTTTGTGAGAGAAGTTAGAGGTGCAACCCCTTGTTAAGGAGTTATTCTTTATGAGGGAGAAGTTTGAGGTGCAATCCCTTTTTAATGAGTTCTTCTTTGCAAGATAATTTTGAGGTGAAATCCCTTGTTCTACCCTCTGCGAGTAGGCATGGTGGATCCAACCTTTGTACGTAGGCATGTTGGAAATGCATTCTTCTTTAGGAGAAGTTTGAGGTGTAAGCCCTAGTTCTACCGTCTGTGAGTAGTCATGGTGGATACAGCCTCTACAATTAGGCATGGTAGAAGTCATGTGTCTGACTCCATGACTATTTTTATGTCTTTTTTATTCACCCTCTAGGAGTATTTATGGTAATTATTGTTACGATAAGATGAAAATATTATGTTCAAAAAATATGTAATGAGATTTTGTTATTGACACTTTTTGATTGCAACTTCATTGTGCTTGTCAGGTTGAGACACACTATAGAATAAATAATCTCTCTCTTGCTAAGAGGGAGTGTTGAAGTTTAATATTTGTTAGAGAATTATTTATTCAGACTTCCTTGTTTCACTTGAGGCATCAACCTTCATGCCAAATTTTTGATGACTTGGTAATGTGCACATATCTTTATCCTTATTGTCAAGCCTTATTTATGTAAGTCAACAGTTATGGAAGTCAACAATTCCTTCATTGTGTTGGCACTTTATTTATTGTAGTCGACGGTTCTCCAGTTCACTGACGGTCCTCTTAATGAAGATTTTGTCTCATAGTATGTAGCAGTTTACATTCTGTAACGTTGGTCGGTTGAACTTTTGCATAACTCTTCACTCAGCGATGGTATTATGTGTTGAATCATATTTAGTAGAGAGACATATTGGCAAGGGTTGTAATAGTTTGGTCACTTGTTTCTTAATGATCATATCTTGCAGCTCTACAAATACACATGTCATGATTATATCTTGTTGTAATTTCTAATAGTGTGAAGTTTTGTATATTTTGGCATTGTGTAGAAGTACTGAGTATCTCAAATATTTTGTATTGCATCAATACCTTGATCTGAGTGTGATTGAACTGAGTATCAGACCTAGACTTATTATTTGATTATTAAGAGTCAACAATCATAAGCCTAAGAAACTTACATTTGTCTAAAGAATACAATAAATGTATCTATTTTTGGGTGTGGTAGGGTTTTTCCCTCAAGTAGGAGGGTTTTCCTAGGGTAAACAATCATGTTACCTGTTCGTATGTTTTTCTATTTTTCTGTATATTTTTCTGGTTCAAAACATTATCATAATTAACTTTATAGAGCGAATTTTATGCATTCTAAACAATATGTGTTTGAATATTAATATAAAATTCTTATTTTTCATTCTCATATGTTTAATGGGATGCAAAATACTTACACTTTTTAGAAAGATGGAAGAAAGCATAGTCTTGAAGTCCTAAAAGAAGAACATGGTGAACCAAACTCAAAAGTGATGTTAATGAGTGGTAAGTAATTCTAATGCCAAATGAAGAAGGAAGGGGTAATATCTACTTTAATAACAAAGCCTAAAAGTGTAGTCAATAGTATGAAGTTGATTAATTTTCCTTAAGAAATTCAAGATATGTTGACTGAGTCTATAGACATAGTAGCAGATGATCTACCTGATGATTTATCTCAATTTTCAAGTATCAAACATCACATAGACTTGATTCCAAGAGAAGATATTCTAAATAAGGTATCCCATGGATTGATTCCAAAGGGGAAAAAATAAATCAAGAAGCCTGTGAAAAATATTTTGCAAAAAAATTATGATAACGGAAAGTTTAAGGCCTTGTATTGTTCCAATAGTTTTGAGCATTTAGAAGGATATAAGTTGGAGAGTGTGCATGAATAGAAAAATAATAATAATAAATCACTATCATATATAGGTTTCCTTTTACAAGGATTGATTATTTGTTGAAATATTTTAATAGAGCTATTACTTTTCTTAGACTTGAAAAGTGGCTATTGTAACCACCTGGATTTGGTCTGCTTTGACTATAGACCCTATTTTCCTTAAGTGTGATCATACCCCCAATTATGTCCAAATGACCCTGTTACTACTTGGCATAATTCATTCGAATAAGATTTAATCTCCTAAGTGATCTAATCACTAATTTACATTAATCACTTTAGCCAATCCAATCAATTCAATTCAATCAATTCAAATCATATCTAGCTAAAGTAATTAATTTAAAGGGAATTAAATGGAATCCTATTTATACCTCATCACTTGCAAAATCAATCCCCTAGCCTAAATTCATTCAATTTGGCTATCATCCTAATTAGTTATTACAAAGCAAATCAAAGGCTTAAATAATTTATTCAAATTCCTATTATTAAGTGAATGTGTTATTACAACAATTCATTTTATTAATATTCCCTCAAACCTAACCAATCTCAACTACCCAACCATGAGTTCAAACTCATCCCAACCCCTTCTCACATACTAATTCTTCTTAATTAGCTGATTAACCCTAATTAGCTAATCCCCCTCCACTCATTCTCTCCTCCCATCTCTATCTCTTTAATCACATCCCTTAAGTCTTAAACCTAATCCTAAGCTACCCTTAGTGTTTTCACATTCCATTAAGGAATGATTAACAACTCCACCCACTTGAGAAAGTCAAGGAATCTCAAGATTCCTTTCCTCAAGTCCACCTTGTCAGGCTTGACTCTAAACACTCACCCATGATTCTTAAACCCTCACCAATACCTCATTAATGCTTTCATAAATGAAGCATTAATGGCTCTTGCATATTCCTTCCACCCATACCTCATTAATGATTCTTACACCCTCATTAATGACATTGCTTCTAGGGTCTTCTCCCCTTCCTCCAGTTATCCTATAAATAGGATGGATTTTGAGCTCAAATGGCCCTGAAATTGAAAGTATTTTATTGTATTGTTATAATGTTCATAATTTGTAAGAGTTGACAGCATCCTTATGCTGCCCATATTTTGAGAATTGAAGGAGCAATCTCATGTTTCTCATGTTTTAGGGACTTTCATATTGCATCATAGCTTCTTTCTACTTTATATTTTTATAATCTTCATTTAGAGTTATATTGCATGTTTTTGAATCATTTAGATTAATTTTTATTTGAATCTTCCATTCTTATGTTGTATTTGTCACTAGAATATGCATAATCTGAGGGCTATTATGTCCCTTTTCACAGTCCTCCTAGATAGGAAGCAGTAGATCAATTTTAGTGATTGTTATGTTTGCTAACCCCTTGTTTACAGTAATGCAATGATTTATTGAAGTGTTGTGTTTCTTAACAGGTACAAAAATCACACACACATCTGTAGCACCCACCGTGGGACAAGATTTCTCTAAATTTCACCAAAATTTTCTCTCTACCCTTAACATTTTCAAAATTTGCAGGCAGTTTATCATTTTTGGGAGAAACTTATCATTTCTAGTCATTCATTTATCATTTCCAGGAGCAACTTATCATTTTCGGTTAATCTTTTATCATTTTTGGGAATTTTATTATCGTTTGCGGTTGCACTTCCAGAAAATTGAATTTGACCTTAAAATCATTTCTGGTAGTTTTTTTTGCATTTTTGGTATGTATTATCATTTTGGGTAAAAGGAATATCATCCTGGGCAAACTTTATCATTTGGGGTCAATCTTTTATTGTTTTCAGGGTTTATCATTTTGGGTCTCTGAAATATCATCTGTTGTCCACGGGGCAAAAATACAGTGTTCTAACATTTACAAATTTGATTTCTAACTTGCTAACTTGGTAGTTTTCATGATTGTGATCCTATTTGTAGCCTAACTTGTGTTTGTAGATTGCTGTTAGAGCTAAGAGAGAGAAAAGAAGATACTAAATTGTGGTTTTACAGATTGTTGATCCCTTATCTTGACTTATGTTCTTTTCTTATGCTTTCAAAACTAACAACATTTTCCAATCTTATACTAAATTGACCAGAGGAATATGCTCTTTTCATTTTTAAGGAAAATTAGAAACTCACAAGTCAATTTATGATTTGAAAAGAATTTGGAGTAATTGAACAAAGCAAACCTCATTGTCTAATTTTGGGATCAGTAAATGAACAACACAAATCACTAAATCTTGTGGTTCAAAGAACAAGTTCAATCGTTTAATTCATTTGGAATCAGAAATTGAACAATTAAAGCACTAAATTTGTGGGATAAATGAACAATTTCAATCATTTAATTCATTTTGAATCAGTAATTGAACAAGCAAAGCACTAAAAATTGTGTTCAATTGAACAAAGCAAAACTTACCTTCAAGCATCCTATTTTTCTTAAATAGGAACAATCTAAATCAAGCTCAACATAGCTTGAAGGAATGAACATTGATTTGCGTGTTTTGGGAGAAAATGACATGGATTAGGAGAGTATGCCTCTTCTTCTTTTGAAGAATCAGAAATCTAGACATCCTAAGCTCGCCAATCTTTTGTACATTTATTTAATAGTAGAGGGCCTTCCGGTTGAGGAAAAAATCTCCCAAGAATGACCCAAGTGAGGAAAGGTTTTATGTCAACCCTTTCAACTCACTATAAATAATTTCTTCCTCATAGGCTAAATCCCTGGAAGATGGATCCAGTTTTGTTCATAGAATTTCGACATTATTCTTTGAACATACTTGGGTATATGTAGAGCGGAGCCAATTGAATATTGCTTATGAGACTACATATATTCAGGTACTCATAGGGATATATGCCTCAATTTTTCCTTGTGCAATTCTATGGGGGATGGTTTCGAACGGATTTTCCAATAATAGACAACACTTGAACTAAAAGAATTCTCAATTCATCCCCGAAAGGGTGATAATCTTTGTGCAAGGAAAAAAGTAATTTCCCCAAGACACTCATCATATCATACCCTCACTTGCGTTTGGATTCAGCTAATACAACATCATGACTGGAGCCATTGTGTGCTTGGTGATGGATGTATTTTGATTAGCATTTAAGTGTGTACCTAAGTCAATGAGCAAGGATTTTCATCCTCTACCTAGAAAATAGGGATAAGATGTGTGTCTATTTCACCCTCCTAACAATGCAACAATGCTTGATGTGACTGAAAATCATTAAAAAGATAACATATTCAAACAAGAAACAAAATTAAAAACCTTGGTCTACATGTGTTTTTACTAATTTGCGAAACCTCAAAACACAATCTTCGATCAAACAAACTTCATGCACTTCCAAAAAATAACTGACAACATTTGATAGTGGGAACTTTCATCGTTGCCTCTCAGAGGAAGGTAGTTTATTTTGAATCCCCTTTTGACTCTTTAGTCTATCCTTATTGCTTCTTTTGGTCTCACTATGGCTATATCAAAAAAAAATTTAGACATCTACCTTGCATGTCCTGTCAGACTCTTACAATTTGTCTCAATACATGTGGTCTACCCGCTTTTTACAACAAATTCATTCCCAGATCACTATCAGGGCATTCTAACCATTTGACACTAGAATCATTTACTTCCACCCAAACAAAAAACACTTCTACCTAGACACACTCACTTGAACGATTTGAGACTCTACCTGACACTATTGGGAAACGTTGATGAAAGTTGAGACATAACCACATGGTTAACACAAGATGCAACAAGTACACATCTAAAGGATCAGAAGTGCCTCCTAAATCAATAGACTTTACAAGAGAAATATCTCATAGTTCCCTACTCGATCTAGACTCTCCATAAATGGATAGAAACACTCGCGAATGAAGTGCAACTTATGAAGAATATGACAATAGAAAAAGCCAAAAGCACAAAGATTTAGATGAGAATGAAGAAACCACCTTTGAACGTGATCCATTTGGATTGGACAGTGAGGGAGAGATCCCTAATGATGAGTACGATAAACTCAAATAGAGTAAGAGGTTCCACAAGATATTGGAAAGGATAATTGATGACGATAAAGAGAAATACTTCCTCTATTTGGCATCCATCGACATAAAATTACCCCTGGATTATGATGTGGAGAAACTCAAAGAAAAGGAGGTACCAACTCCTAGATCCATTCTCACCAAGAAACTCACTTTGATGCAAACAGATCTCACAAACCTAAAATAGGAGAAAGAGAAACCCAAATCACCATACTCTTTGGACTCCATTTGTCCAGTCACTTTTGATAAGAGTATTACTATGGTTTTGTTTCCTCCCAATGTGGCACAACCAAAATATGACAAGTATACATGAGAAACTGACCCACACGACCATGTGAGGGAATTTTGTGCTTTGAGCATAGAATACATGCACAAACCTACATACCTCATGCGACTCTTTCCAGGAAGTCTAGGAGGTAATGCCATGGAATGATTCTCAAAGCTAAACCCTAAAGTCAAAAATTTTGAGGAGCTAATTCAATGCTTTATCTAGCATTACTCCTATAAAATACAGCATGATGTGACCATGATGGATCTATGCAATACTAAATAGAAGACTGATGAATCATTTACACACTTCCTACAAAGATGGAGGAAGATATTTGCATGATATTCCAGAGTCATTCCTTAATCTGACAAGATGGAAATCTTTGTTAATAACTTGGTACCAGAATTGAACTACGCATTACAAATACAAGACTCCCCTAGTTTTGATAGGATGATTAAAAATTCCCTCCATATCGAAGAAGTTATGGTCAGAAAGGGGGAGATCACTCTTCAAGGTGAAAACAAATCCAACAACTCCAAATCCAAGCCTAAATGGTGGAAGAAAAAGAAAAATGTTGTCAGTGATGGCGTAGTAGATGCATCCAATATTGGCCTTAAACCTGAAGTATTCAATCTAACCAAAAGTATGCAAGCAAGCAAGGATGCCAAGGTAACAACTCCCATACCCAAAGAAAACAATGATAATGAAAAGGGATGATCATGGACTTCCAAATGCCAAAGAAAATTTACTCCTTTGGGAGAGCCTCTCAAGACTGTTTTGAAGACACTTCTAGACAAAAAATTTCTCACAATCCCAGATTCCAAACTTTGGGAACTAATGGTCAAACCCAGATGGTGGGATATTAAATCCTACTATGTCTTTCACAAGAACAAAGGACACAAAACTAATAATTGCCTTAAGCTTAAACATGTTATTCAAGACCTCATTGAAGGAGGAAAGATCAAAGTGGACAAACACACTACCAATGAAGATCATACTGCGTTCAATAAACCATTCCCAAAATATGACAAAGGAGAAACATCTAAAGGAAAAGGTAGCGAAGTAAACTACACCTATTATAACAATGATAATGTAATCAATATGCTAGACGTTAAAACAAAATCAATCAATGTGGTCATGATCAAAGGTGTTTCATTCCATTCAAATGCAGTGACATGAAGCCAAGTGTAGGCCATGATCAAAGGACCCCCAAAACCAGCATCAACGTCCAAGTTTTCCACCATTACTATTTCTAAACCAGCAGCAAAACATGTGGTTACTATTCCTATAGAAAAGTATGACTTGGTGGACCAATTGCAACGAACCTCTGCCAAAATTTCCATTTTTGAGTTGCTCAAACTATCCATTGTGCATAGGGAGATCCTAGAACAAGCTCTACATGTTGCTAACATCCCAAAGGATATTGATAGAGACAAATTCCAAGCGATGGTCAATCACAACTCAACGCCACATTACCTCTCCTTTTCTAAAGAGGATGATAAGTCATTGACACATCCACATAATCAACCCCTCCATATCGAGGTCCTCATTCATAAATATTGAGTTTGACATGTGTTGATAGATGGAGGCACATGATTGAATATTTTTACCCTTGATCTAATCAAGAAATTGGGTCTCTCAGAACAAATAATTGATTTCTAGAAGAAGGATAACTACCAAAGCTTATGATGAGGAAGAAAGATCCTCTAAAGGTCTTATTGTTCTACCTATCAGAGTCAGACCAATTGAGAGGAATGCCACATGTCAAGTTTTAGATCTACCCTTAGCCTACAAAATCCTACTGGGGAGACCATGGATTCATGAAATGCAGGTTGTGCCATCTACTTACCACTAGTGCATAAAGTTCCCACATAATGGGGTGGAAGTGACGATTCTTGCTGATGCTAACTATACTTGTAATAATATCAAAGAAGGTTGTACAATCCAACATAACAAAGAGACTATGGATAAAATTTCTCCTAAAACTACCAAGGACATGGTTATGAAGAGTTTTGGCAAAACCCTAAAACTTGAAGAAACAAGTATGGGAGAGTACAAGCTTGACCTAACCCCCTCACTAAAAGAACTTCTAGTGTCACTAAGATCCTATGGAAAAGGTTCCTTGACATTCACGCCTACAACATCCAAGGAGCTAGAATTACACAAAGCAACTGGCATGGTAAAGGCATCCACTTCTTCTCTAGATAACATAGAAGAACATGAAGTCTTGGACTAGATTTACAAAGGAGAACCAATGGAAGCTGAGGTCAAACATGTAGAGATATCCCCAGAATAGTATGGAAAGGGATATGATTTCCTCAAGTAGATGGGATACAAAGGAAAGGGACCTCTAAAAAACATAGGATGTGGGCTTATTGAGCCTATACCCATGGAATTCTGGAATACTAGAGACAAAATAGGACTGGGTTTTAATACTAAAACTGATAAACCTACTTCAAAAGACACTCCAACCTCAGACAAAGGGAGTGATGAAAAAGATGAACTAGAATAGTGGTCCTATGAAAGGTTATTAAATGTTGGCATAGAGGATCCCAACTATCAAGGAGAAGGCTATGTACCCATCTTTGAGGTACCACAAGATCTTCACACTCCTTTGTTAGCACAACCTCCCATTCAAGAGGTAGGAGACTCAATAATAGATGATCAAGAAATACCCTTGATAGAAATAGCTACAGAAAGAACACCTTGACAGTAGGATTTACATCCTAACTAGGGGAAATTGGTCACGGTTTTGCATGTCCTTGATCTACCACACTTTTTTCTGTAGGCATCTAATCAGGTACATCAGATAACTATTGCTGAATATTTAAACAGATCTGATGATGAGGTCACTTACTCTCATGATTATGAATGGGATGAGCTATTTTTCACCATAGAAGACATTAAAGTAGATACAATTCACATGTTTGCAACTCCCTTAGCTCCTCATGAACAGTCTAACACTACTCCCAAAGACATTGATAATCCTGAAGTAGATGAAGAGTTCCTTCCCCCAATCATTGATGAAGAGACTTGTGTTCTCATAAGTCTAGAAGAATTTTAGAGGCTACAAGAAAGAAGCCTCCTTTTACGGAGAGATGATGATGAGATTTCTACTGATGAGTCACTAGAGTTTGGTCTGCATATAACTAATAATGACCCTTTTAATGATGATCTCAATCTTATTGATCTAAAGATTGAAGAAATTAACTTAACATAACATGTCATGTTAGTTAATGGTCTTGATGCTAGCATTATGCTATCCTTCCCAGAGTTTGATTCCCTATCATTGATACTTCTAGACCTAATTGATTGGACTAAAATAGATCCTGCTCCTATCCTTGACTTTCCCAATGACTATACTCTGGCTTGTTATCTAAATTCTTGTTAACCTCATCCCTCTTCCACCAATGCAAGGGGAGAGAATATGTCATAGGAGGATATCAAGTTTTTCAGTCAAAAATTGAAAAAAAACAAATGAAAAAGAGGATTGATGGTAAAAACCACTTTGTGGCAGTATCAGATCCTAAAATGGTAAAAAGAAAAGATGCATCTGATCGTGAAAACCTCTTAGAGGAACCAAAAGATGGGATTCTTGATATCCTCCCTGAGCACTTTTAGGAAAGGTCTTCATTTCTAATAGAACCAACATAGCCAGTAAATTTGGGCACCATTGAAGATCCTCAAGTAGTCCACCTTGCACAATCTTTATGAGAAGAAGAGAGGGCATAGTTTACAGAGTTCCCAAGGGAAAGGAAAATCAACTTCGCATGGTCTTATACATATATGCCTAGACTCGATCCTAACCTAATCATGCACCACTTATCTATAGCTCCCAGGATCAAGCCTGTGAAACAAAAACTTAGAAAGATGCATCCTCATGTTGCATTGCTAGTAAAAGCAAAGCTAGAGAAATTGTTAAAACATGGATTTATCAAAGTCATTGCTTATGCCAGATGGATCTCGAATGTCATTCCCGTGTCTAAATCTGATAAATCTATCAAGATCTATATGGAGTTCAGAGACTTAAATAAAGCATGTCTGAAAGATGGCTTCCCACTACCTAACATTGACATGATCATAGACCTCACAGCAGGTTACCAAATGTATTCATTAATGGATGGATCCTTGGGATATAATCAAATCAAAATTTCCCCCGAGGATCAAGAGAAGACTGCATATACATGTGCATGGGGAACCTTTTTCTGGAACGTCATTCCATTTGGGTTAAAGAATGCCAGTGCTACATATCAAAGAGCAATGACAACTATATTCCATGACATGATGCACAAGAACATGGAGGACTACATGGATGAAACATTGGATAAATCCAAAGAAAGGAGCACTCATATTGATGATTTAAGAAAAATATTGGATTGAATGGAGCAGTTTTAACTCAGGCTCAACCCAAAGAAATGTGCCTTTGGGGTCCAATCAGGGAAGCTCCTAGGATTCATTGTTTCAGCAAAGGGAATTGAGGTAGATCCCGCAAAGGTGAAAGCTATTCTAGAGATGGTTCCTCCATGAAACATTAGTCAAATGAGGACACTACAAGGGAGACTTCAATCAATTAGGATGTTCATGTCACAACTTGCTGACAGAGCACAAAACTTTACTAAAATACTACACAAAGGGGTCACTTTCAAGTGGGATGAACATTGTGAAGCCAACTTCAGAGAGCTAAAAGGGTACCTAGCTACTCTTCCTATTCTTATGGCACCGATTCATGGAAATACATTACTCCTATATATCTTAGCTATAGCTACATCATTAGGATTATTATTAGCACAAGAGGATGAAACAAAGCAAGAAAGAGATATCTAATACATTAGTAGAACACTAGTCTCCTATGAGCTCAATTACAATATTATTGAAAAATCATGCTTAGCAGTTGTCTTCGCATCACAATAATTAAGACACTACATGCTCTCACACATAGTAAGGCACATTGCTAAGATTGATCCTTTAAACTACCTCCTGATTAGAACAACATTAACAAGATGTTTGGCAAATGGGTCCTGATTCTAAGTGAGTTTGACATTGAATACGTAGAAATGAGAGCTATTAAAGGACATGTTCTTGAAGATCAATTGGCTGATTCACCACTCTAGTATGATGAACCTTTAAAGATTGAATTCCCTGATGAAATGATCATGCATCTAACTAAATATCCATGAAAGATATACTTTGACGGTTCATTCACTCAACAAGGCTCTGGAGTAGGAGTTCTATTCATAAATCCTCAGGGTTACAAGATTCCCAAATATTACAAATTGATGTTTCCATGCACCAACAATATTTCAAAATATGAGGCATTGGTAAACGGTCTTAAGCTAGCTATGGAGTGAAAGATTGTAGAGTTACACGTGTATGGTGACTCCCAACTAATTATCAATCAAGTCAATGGGGAGTATCAAATGAAATATTAGAAGTTGATGCCCTACAAGAAACTTGTTGATGACCTGAAGAAGTACTTTGTCTTCCTCACCTTCCAGCAGATACCAAGATGAGAGAATAAGGCTGCAGATGCTATGGATACCTTAGAATCCATGTTACAACTGGAGGAGCATCAATTCCGCTATGAATTCTTGGTGGTATCCTATCCTGCCTTTGATACCCCTAAAAACCAAGTAATCTGTGCTTTCAACACCCTAGACCAATCTCGGTATGATAATATTATTGCTCACCTATCTGACCAAACCATCCCTAATAATCTATCCAGAAATGAGAAAGGAGCCTTGATTAGGATATCATCTCATTATGTCCTCATAACTAATAAATTATATTGATGAGGTCTCGATGGTACACTTCTTAGATGTTTAGAACTTGAAGAGTCCAATCTTGCATTGAAAGAAGTCCTTGAAGGTGTATGTGGATCACATTTGAATGACTTTTCACTAGAAAAGAAACTGTCTAGAGTAGGCTATTACTGGCCTACAATGGAAAAAGATGCTATTCAATTCGAGAAAACATGTCTTAAATGCCAGACACATGGAAATATCATCCATGCTCCTGCCAGAGAAATTATACCTTTCATTACACATTGGCCATTTCAACAATGGGCCTTTGACTTGGTTGGACAAATACATCCCAATTCTTCAAATGGACACAAGTTCATCATTACGACCACTGAGTATTTCACAAATTGGGTCAAGGCCATGCTGCTAATCAAAGCCACTAGCAAGCAGGTGGATATGTTCATTCTGAACTACATTATTTTTAGATATGGGATACCCTCTTCAATTGTAACAAACAATGGGGGCCAATTTAAAAATCAATACATTGATGGTCTTTGTGAACAGTTCCGCATCATCCAACACTGCTCCTCAATGTATTATCCTCAACGTAATGGACAGGATGAGGCATCTAATAAGAATATTCTCAAGATACTACATAGAAATGTGAGTAAGTCTAGTAGAGCCTAGCATCTACAACAGAATCTGGCACCATGGGCCTATAGAACAAGCATCAGAACACCAACTGGAGCCATGCCATTTTCTCTATTCTATGGTGCTGAAGAAGTACTACCTATTGAGGTTGAAACCCCATCTTTGCGGATATCTTTACAAGGTCTTGTTACTAATGAGAAGTACCGCATTGATTGGGTGATTTATTTAGACCTACTAGATTAGCACAGACAATAGGTGTTCGATCATCTACAGGTGTACCAACCATGTATGTCCAAAGGGTACAATAAAAAGGTAAAGCCATGCAAGTTTGAAGTGGGAGACCTCATCCTAAAAGAGAATCCTAAGAACCAGACTAACAGAGAACATAAAGGAAATTTTGAATCTAACTGGCTAGGACCTTATTTTATCACTGCCACTTTTCAGACTAGAGCTTATCAACTAGCTACACCTGAGGGAGACGTTCTTCTAGATCCTATCAACACTCTACATTTGAAGTAGTTCTACACTTAATTTTCGGCTAGCAGAGCCTGTACAATAAATAGTTTCCAGAAAATAACAAAAACATTCATAAAATTGATCCTGAAGAAATCCAAAAACAATGGAAAAATTCTTGAAGAAAGGTAACCTTGGTGAAAACCTGGAAAATAGGCGCCTTTATACTACAAAAATATTCAAAAAAGAAAAAACTAGAAAAAAAATTGAAAAAGAGAAAAGTGCCTTGATGACAACCTGGTAAAACAGGTATCTTGGTAGGAAAAAGAAAGAAAAGATCTTGCCAAGTGGTGAAAACCTGGCAATCAGGCGTCACTTGTGTTCTGACCTCCATCTATCATTGCATTGCTGATACAAGGCCTTCACAATTACACCTATGCTAAAACGCTGACTTCATTTTCTAAAACAACTATCTTATGCTCGCTTGGGATTTGTCTGTATTTCTATCTTAGGATCAAGTCATTCTGCACTGGGGGAATTTTTGACATGATGCTTCTCAACGCTTTCACTACTAGTATCACTTTCATGACACAAAGGTGACACAACATTGCACTAACATGAACGATGTTTTGAGGACCCTACATTGGATTACAAATAGGAATAACAATGTACTTAGACATGGAATACATATTTGCTTGAATTCTATCTTTTTTATTGATGAATCTATACTGCGCTTGGAAAATGAATCAATAGTATTTCTCAATACTACTTAAGCACACAGTTTGATCTTGGTTTGATTATAAATATTTTATGCTTTGATGATGATTCAACTAGGGGCATCTAAGAAGTTATGAATTTTATTTGGATGATTCACAATTTATGGTTGTTATGTCTTTTGAGTTACTCCATGACATCTGTGCAAGGACAAAGAGTCACAAGGATGGGGGCATAGCATTTTCTTGATTTTCTACGTATGGTGATTGTTCATAGTAATCCTATAAATTTCACCTAACTTAGATGTTTATGGTAAGAGCTGCCACTATGGGTAGATAGCCGCAGATATCTCGATCTTTGTTATGTGTAAACTACGGTGAGTTTGAAACAATTTCCTTGTCTATTTTCTAATTCAGATTCTCACTAAGGTATATGAAGCATAATATACCCAAGGATATGAATTTTCAAGGTCATTGCGGGTCCAATATCTTGCCTTACACAGAATCTGATATAATAAAAGGAAGGTGACTATTTTGTTATCCTAGCTTCTATGCCTTGATACTTAAGTCTATTTTTGACATTTCAATAAAACATAGTATTCATACTTTCATTATATTAGTGGGTACTAGTGGTTGTTGTACTATTAGGTAGTATCCAAAAGTGTCCAATGATGATAAAATGATACAATATCTACAAATCAGTGATAAAATCCTAAGAGTCTGCATGTAGCTACATTTAGAGATTGCATGATGCATTTTTTTAAAAGAACAACATAAGGATTTGAGCTCAAACTCCTTTCTATTTTTAATTCATCTAAAATCCATGTTTATTAATAATACCCATGCTTCCCAAAATCTTTGATCCATCGGGAACAAAATCAAACTCATATTTTCAATATGATTAACTTGGTATTCGTGTGTTTACTCTTAAATACATCCCCATTTCTTCACTTCTTCTAATCCATTCTTTCTTATTTTACCCATTCCATGCAAGTGATATTTTCTTTCAACAAAGGGATTTCATTTCTTTTTCCTTCAATTTCGTTCTTGAGGGGTCATGATCACACTATTATCAATCAAATTTTTGCTCGAAACAACATTAAAATGACTTCGTTATCAAACAAACTAGGGGCATGACAGTTTCCTTGACTAAGTCAGAACTATTGGATAGAAAGCTTTGATTCTCATAAGTTGGATATCTTGTGTTTCCTCATTTTAAAAGATTCTTACTAAGCTCCTGGAAGCTTCATACTGACTTTTGGATGACAACCAAGTTCGGAATCAGTATTATCAATCTTTGGACGACAACCAAGTTTAGAATTGGTATCTTTAAGATCTTTGATTATTGACCTTTGGATGACAACCAAGTTAAAAATAAATACTATCAGTTTAGTTTGATCAAGTGCGAGACTGATCTCATCAGGCATTTTGTTCGATCATGACCAAAATTCTCAATCTTTCTGAAGTCAACATCAAAGAATTTCTTTGAATCAATGTGCTGCTCACACATCAATTTAAAGAGGGGCAAATGTAACCACCTGGATTTGGTTTTCTTTTACTATAGCCCATATTTTCCCTAAGTGTGATCATACCCTCAATTATGTCCAAACAACCCTGTTACTACTTGGCATAATTCATTCGAATCAGATTTAATCTCCTAAGTGATCTAATCACTAATTTACAATAATCACTTTAGCCAATCCAATCAATTAAATTCAATCAATTAAAATCATATCTGGCTAAAGTAATTAATTTAAATGGAATTAAATGGAATCCTATTTATGCCTCATCACTTGCAAAATCAATCCCCTAGCCTAAATTGATTCAATTTGGCTATAGTCCTAATTAGTTATTACAAAGCAAATCAAAGGCTTAAATGATTAATTAAAATTCCTATTATTATGTGAATATGTTATTACAACAATTCATTTCATTAATATTCCCTCAAACCTAACCAATCTCAACTACCCAACCATGAGTTCAAACTCATCCCAACCCCTTCTCACATGCTAATTCTTCTTAATTAGCTA
>MU223066.1:2055884-2104515 GCA_018584345.1 Thuja plicata | reverse complement strand
GTTATGATTACTTATAAAGGATAAAATGAAAAGTTCAAACACTACAATTTGTAAAGTTTGTTATGTTAAGACTTCTAAATTCTAATTTGTTTATATAATTCATTGCTAATCATAGACTATATCCAAATGTTCCAGATTTATAATAGACATTTTATGAACAAAATAAATAGCTACCAATAGAGTGCAAGTGTGCACCTTCACATAATATCAAAATTCAAATATTTAAAAGAAGGATACCATAAATAGGAGCCCTAATTTTTAGTTTTTAGATTTAATGAAGTATATGTTTGAGGAGTTGCTAAAAATTGTTCTCGCTAAATTAGAAGGTTGTTTTGGTAATTTTTTAGATTCCACCCAACAAATTTAGCAATCTACCATTAGCTTAAAAATATATATATTTAATTTAGCAATTTTTAAGACCATTTTAAAATACCACTAAATATTTTCACCAACACATTAGAATATTTTAGAAAATCCGAGAATAATATGCAATTATAAGGTTGATGCTTTAAATTTGATATATAATGACATTAATATTCAAATAATTGAAAAACAATGCTATATATAATGTGGAGTTCTCAATAAAATAATTATTTTTAAAATAATGTGACATTTATTTTACATATTTCTTTTTATTCATTTGAATTATAAAATTCTATTGAAAATATATAATTTAATATTAAATTTTATATATTCAATTCATTTAAAGTATAGAATTAGCTATAAATGTTATACACAATGTTAACATAATGTACAATGTTAAAATATAATATAAAATTAAAATATAATGTAAAACTTAAATTATAATGATATTTTAAATAATTGTATTAATAATGATTATTCTAAGAAAAAAAATATACCATTTAAAATGTAAACATAAAATATAAAATTTACAACATAAAATCTGATGATTAAAATTATAAAATATAGACTTCATTAAAAAATTTAATTTAAATAATATAAAAATATAATACAAATATAATAAAATATAATCTAAATATAAAATATGTAGATATTTGTAAAATATAAAAGACCACTTTATTTTGAAATATGAAGTTTAATATCAGAGAATATTAAATATAGAAATCTTAATTTTTTTACCATATAAATAATACAACAAAATATAGTTAAATTAAGAAAACACCACAACAATGGGAAAATAAGCCAATTTCAACATCATTATGGACCCATATTTCTTCCCCGAGTTCATCAAAATTGCCATGGAAAAAATTTCTCACCTTGTTCAAAAGTCCACTAACAATCAACATCAAGCAGGTTGTAAATGGAGCTCTTGGTGAAGTTATTGACATTGTTAATAATCTAGGCTCAAGACAACCCAAAATTATTGCATACATGATAGCATAGTTTTAAACTTATAGTAGGCCACCATGGATGAAGATAACCCAAATTCTATACCAATGGTACCTATATCCCTTGGCAACGGTAGATAAATCCCACTCATAATGGCGTTGGCTATTACAATACAAGTCCCAAGAACTAACCCGTCAAAGAGAAACAATTGATATTGGAAAAATTAAAAGGTAGGGCCTAACATTTACAACTTTATCTCAAGTCAATTTACTATATGACCTTTGCATTGAGCCCCCACTCTCCTTTGAGATATACAACAAAATGCAAAAAAAATAGTTATAAGGAAAAAAAAAAAAAAAAGATCAATTGCAACTAATGTCTCTTTATGAAAAAAGGTATGTGATTTTGAACCCAACCTCTTTGCTTATATCTAGAATAAACAATATCACTTGAAGTCCATTTTCATTTTTTTTTGTCATTTTATACGAGTGGTAGTCTACTATTAGAAGATGATATATTCATAGAATTGCATCGTTGTAGGAAAATGTCAAGCACAACAACTCAAAAAAATTTGGCAACCATTGGTTGCATTTGATTGGAGGACTTGAAGGTCTTTGTGGGCAACATGGAGCTCTTAGTTTTCCAGGCTAAAGAACTGAAGGATATCTGCTAGTTGTTGCCTTGTCATTTTTTGATGTCTCTTTTTTCTGTTGTCTGGTTTCATTTTTGTATTTTTCTCTGCTTTTGCTTGTAGGGTCACGGGCCTATGTTTTAATCGGGTGTAGTTCCACTTTTGGGCTTGATTAGTAATGCTTATTCTCTTATCTTTTTGTACAAGGTTTTGGGACTTTTCAAATCCTGGTTTTACCTAATCAGAACAATTCAATTTTATGTTGGTACACTTCTAAGTTTTTTTTTTTCAGAAGGTTTTTAGTTCTCTTTCAGATTTGTCGAGCTAGCCATATGTATGGATTTTGTGCAGGACCCCTACTTGGTTTGTGTGATAGCTATGAGTTATATTTATTGTTGCCTTGTTTTTCCCTCTCCACTTAATAGTGCCTTATCAAGTCACATAGTTAATACTCTGTAATGCCTCTTCAGTTGATGTGTTCATTTTTTTTGTCTTTCTATTTATGGTGTTCTTGCATAATTTAAAACTTCCATTAAGTTTGGACTTATGTTTGTTCAACCTCTGGAGACCATATGGAAGATTTGAGAGCTTTCCAAGGTGTCAGTGGTTTAGAAGATACTATATGATCTCGCTCTCTCTATCTAGATTATCATTTTCTATCCACCCGAGATTCATTTGAGTTCTTGATAGATAGTTTTAGAACCAAATACACACAAATGAGGCTCCTTTATGTTGATTGTCCTGCTCCCCCCTCCCCCTCCCCCTTCCTCCACTCTTCTTTTCCTTTCTTTTCCTCCTACCCACTTCTCTCATTTCCTCCTTTTATTTCTATTTCTTTTTTCATTAGCCTCTTGTTCCTTAGAGTCTCTTATTATTCCATATTTTCACATGATAATTACTATATTTGTTGTTTTAATGACGGAAAACTTAGAATGCTGGGTGAGGGAATTTTGTATTACCAATTAGAAGAATAGTGGGTGGTAGGACAACTCATTTCAAATTTTTCACCATTACCTCTACAAGCTTGATCTCTTATTTTCATTATGGAAGAAAGAAAAAGGTGGAAACAAAAGGAACTGATATGTCACACCTTTACGATAAATAAATCCACAAAAATTATATAATTTTTTTTTATATTGTTTTAAGTTTGAACATAAAATTTGCATTCTGATATGGATACAACATTACAGTAGTTATGAATTTTAGCATATGTGCCTTCTAGATATTGTATAAAATTAAAAATTTGTACATACAATATATAGTAAATTAAAACAATTTATATTCCATTTATATATTACCTCATTCTGTCTTATATATCAACTTACATAAAGCCTCCTATCAGCATCACACTTGCACCTTTTTAGTCCTTACCAATTCAAAACACATTGCCAAATTCGATAAGTGTGGACATTGTACTTTCTCTACCAATACCTCAGAAGCGGAATGGTTTAGTTTTTGCGGCAGTTGATAGGTTTTATAATATGGAATACTTAATTCCATGTACAAGAACAATGCATTCTACTAAAAATTTGCCAATTTTTTCTTCAACAAGATAGTTATACTTCATGGACTTCTTAGGAGTATAATCTTTGATCGAGACACCATATTTGTAGGACACTTGTGGAGGACTCTTCATAATATATTGGGTGATAATTTGAGTTTCAATTCAACATACCATCCATAAAATGATGGTCAAACATAGGTAATTAATAGAATCCTTGAAAATATCTAGCTTTGTAAGTATGTACATCTAAAATAATGGGAATCAATGCTTACACGAGAATAATTTTCATAAAATGACTCCCCTAAAAAAAGTAAAAGTATAATTCCATTTAAAATAATGTATGGTATGCATTCTAGAGGATTATATGAGCTAATAAACTTAGGTAAAATGGAAACAAAAAGTATTGATGATGATGAATTTGGAATTGCAATACATGATTTACATGAACAGGTGGAAAAGTAGCTTGAAGAGAGCACCATCAAATATAAGAAAAGAGATTATCAAAGAAGGAAAGAGGTCAATTTAAATGTTAATGATATATTTTTTGTTCATCTCATAAAGGAAATGTTTCCGAAGAGTGATTATAATAATTTAAAAGAAAAATATTTGTCATAATAAGGATTTAAATAGGTTTACTTGTAGTGCATATGAGATGCAACATCTAAAAGGTATTAGAATCTCTCCTATCTTCAATTTTGTAGATATATACCCTTAAAAAATTGAGGAAAAGTAGTCCAAGTACCAAAAATAGGTAAATAACAAATTATCAAGTGGGAGTAGCAATTTCACAAAGAGGCACCAAAACAACCTTACTAAAATTAAAGAAACATTTACTAGAAAATGGCACATGGATGATAGATTTAGATATATCTAAACATGGTGCAAGTACTAAATATCTCATGGATAGGAGTCCTTGAGAATTATATTGTTCCTTTGGTGTCTAATGAAAAAGAAATGAAATCTGAGTCAAAGAATAGGCTTTTAGAAAATGAAACCTCTACCAAATAATTTTTCAATCTTATTTAAAGTTTGTTTAAGGTTTTAGATAATGAGTAATTGTATAATATTAGTAATCTTGCGCCAATTATTTTCGATTAGGAGGTTCCATATTTCTGTATAAATATTATAAGTTTCAGCTTGTGGAGGTAGTGCATGTTTAGAATAGAATATTTTTCTACTATTATGGTTGAGTTTTCACAATTTGAAAAATTAGAGTTTTTTTTTCTTACATCCTTTGCACCAATTACAAAGGCTCGAAGAGAAAGGAGAAGGAAATGGTTGATTTTTGATTCCAAAAAAATGGAGAGACATAAATTATGTTCTCTCTAAAAAAAATCTTGAATTATTGTTCATGCTTTTGATAACGTCTGCTATATTTTTTTTATTATAATCTCCTACTCTTTTATTAAGGTGTGACATTATTTTAATTAGCTTGTCCATTTAGTGTGGACCTTGATGTTTTTGACAACTATACATGTCAAGACTCCTTGCAAAGTTGTGGTATGCATTCTTCCATTCGGACCATGGGACGCAAGTGGGCATTTGGTGGATCCTTGAAATACCAAGATCTAATAGATTATGAATTCATCTCCTCTTGGGATGTTGTGAGAGGATAAGTTTCAAAATCTTAAGCAGAATACTATGGTAGCATGTGACTTGGAAGGATGTGTCTTCTAGATATATGGTATAAATGGACTCAAGTCGGTAAGTTTAATTATATTTATGTGGCCAGGTGATCAACAATCAAGCATAATGAGAAATGAACAAGGCATGAAGGAAACATTGGTTTAATGTTTTAGGCCTTATGGCTAATAATATGTCGTGTTAGAGACCAATCCTACATAACACAATGCATTAGGAACTAAGGATGGAAAATACAATGTGTTGGCCTTTCTTGTATGAGAGAGTTTTAGCTAATGATGAAAGTGGCTCGAAATGAGTATCTTTGATGGGATAGTGGTGGAAAAAAAAAGTTAACATTTCTAGAAACTCAGAGGGGATGCTCACCTTATAAGCATAAGATCACTGGCCTTGAACAATCCATTAGGCATAGAGTCAAGAGTGCAACTACATGAAATAGCTTAAACCTACAAAATCTACAACCTAAATAAAAGATCAAAAAAATTTGTCTCTAGGAGGAAAACAATATGAGCTCATGCACTTCTTGGTAAAAAAAATGAACCTACCATGTACAAATATTTAAATAGAAAAAATATCAAACAAATTCATTAAATTGCTTGTTAAAGTAGCTTACCTTTCTAAATAGCTTATGGATTTCTTCATGCATATGAACAATTGGTTAGGATAGTAAGAATGATAGGGCATACCACAAACTGCTAAAATGCCTTCGTAATGTTGACAACAATAAATTTCTCCAATATAGGAACCCTTTTTTTTGTGCAATATAAACCTACTCCTCTTGATGCTCAATTTATTCTTTGGATCATGCACAAACATGGGCAACATAAAGACTTCTTGCAGAGCTAAATGCCTTATATGATATCCTCTTGATGATCGAGAGAGAAGAAATATATTATTGTTTTATTTAGTATCAAGGCTAAGTATACCATAGTAGATGAAGCACCTAAATAAATAACTTGGCTACGACCTATTCCATCAATGCTCAAACAACATCAAGAATGACCTTTACTTCATTGCAAAAATCTAAGTGCCAAATTATTGTCCAATAATCTAATATTTCATGCTCGAACTAAATATATAGAGGTTTATCACCATTATATCATGCATCTCATCTAGGAACAAGTCATTCATCTTCAGAATTGGAATAGAGATAATCGGTTCTAGATGATACATTTACCACATGGAATTATATGAGGGTAAGTTTTTATTTCTTATGAATATTTACGATTAAGAGAACTCACATGAATCTAATAGTTTTCATTCAAATGGGGTGAATTATTACAATTGATGAACAATCATCAAGTACATGGGTACCTAAGAAGGTTTTATGCTAAGACCCATATTTTCTAGATTATATTGAGACTTATAAAATAATTAGGATTATTAATTTATTTGGTGTGTTTAAATTAATTAATTTCTTGTTTCCAAATTGATAGTGTATTTATTATCGATTTCTTATAAATTGATTACCTAGGGATGACCATTCAATGCTTTAGATTATGAAGAGTTCTATTGTATTTGATTTGTTTCTACCATTTTTTTTAAATTTCAAGTGTATACATTCATTTGTAATGATAGATTGAGTTATTATATTCAATTCCTTTATGAATATATATTATAAAGTTTCTTAAATCCTTTGAAGGTAACCTCCTAATGAATTAACGTGTGTTGTACTTTAATCTTGATTTTTTTAATTGAGATATTTTCAAGTAGTGTTGACAGAAATAATTTTGATATCCTTTGAACTATGGGAATCAAAGTTATAGGAGGATAAGTGTGTTATTTGTGGCATTTAGAAAACAATTATCAACTTGATGGATTTTTATTATTTATAATAAGGGTATTAATGAATATTTTCTTAAATAGATACTAGGTTACATGCCTTGTTTATTCATATTGCATATATGTATCTATCAGTTGCTAACAATTATAGGTATTGTTGAGTGCCATCTTCAAGTTCAACATGGACCTTTCTTGGCCCAACCATGTTTCTAAGGCACAAAACACGTATATATAGAGTTGTAATATTAATGCTTAGATGATCAATGATTTCCACATCTCCACCCCATTGTATTGCTTGTATCCTCATTAAGGACAATCTCTATATAGTGTATTTATCATTTTCCCAGAAACCTAAATCTTGGTGTCCCCATCCTAAGTTGCCCTATTTTTTTTCCTAAATTACAAGTGAAATAGATTAGGGTTAGGATTTATGTGATTCATATACAATAATTAATTTGTTTGTAATTTCAAATTATAGTAGAAGTGGAGTAAGGAAGCATGCTAGGGTACCCTAAGACAATGGTTGTCCCTACGTACAGTACTCCTCAATTCTTCTATGGTTGGAGTTATCTATGATTAACCAATAGTCCATTGACATAGGATTTGGAAAGGGAATTACAATAAGGTTCCCTTTGTCATTCTCCATTTCATAGTGAAGTAGGTTCCCAAATAGCTATTCTCCCTTAGTTGTCATGTCAACTTGGTATAATTAGTAGTTCTCCATTAATTATAGACTCTTTTCCCATACCCTTGTGAAAGACTATCGCAACCTCATATAAATTGGTATAAATAAGCTAAGTTCCTATGAATAACCTAAGTTAATTGAACACTCTTTTACCATTAATTTTTTATAGATATGAATTATAAGTTCATATAAGGGTTTGTGAAGGATCATGGTATGCCAAAAACTTGCAATGTGAAAAGATTAGTTTTTCACTCGTCCAAAAGCACACCCAAAAGTTTGTTGACTTTGTAGTAGGCCTGGGTGTTAGTACACCTGGCTAAGCCAAAAGCCAAAGCTAAAGCATTATCAGATATCTGATATTATCGGATATTAGATAAGATTAGATATCTGATAATATCGAATATCCAATATTCATCAGTAAAAATATATTGTTGCCCACAACTGCATTCAACATTTTCATTGTGAAAATGTTGAAGCAGCCAAGCCTCTCATATTGTATATTAGATAGGGATCTGATATCAGATTTTCTACAGTTAAGAGGTAACTGAAATTTATTAGTTTCATTCTTGTTTTTTGTTTTTGGATTGAAATTTTTTTTTTTTTTTTTTAAAAGTAGGGTTTAAATGATATTGTTTTTTTTTTTTAAAATTGATTATAAACTAGAGTTAAAATTGATATTCTTTATTCTTTATTATTTTTGAATAAGACATGGATTCAGACCAATCCAAAAACCCTCCCAATGAATCTCGAACAATCCAGAATGACCTCAAAACAATCCCTTGCCTTTAGAAGGCCAACCATTGTCAAACTGTCAACCAGTACAAAATCTCAAAGGAAACAATCTAAATCATCTTTGAGGATATCAAAACACATATGTGAATATCCCCACCTTGCACCGCATGTTTTCCATGTTGAAATCCATTATTGAAAGCATGGAGAAACTCACTGAACAACACAATGCTGCACTTCTTTGGTGTGAATCCATGCATTCCCAATTTCATGATGGGATTGACTATGATCAAGTTATAGATCTAGATATAACAAAACATGACATATGTAACATTTTTGTTGATCCCAAAACTGGTTTAAAAGTAGACCCTAAAAAAACCAATTTGTCAATTAAATGGTGCACAAATGATGCAATACATGACAACTTTTGGGATCGCTGGTGAATGGTTTTTGATAGACGACCTCACAAAAATTTGGATGTTCCATTTTATTTCATAAGAAAATTGTATGCTCAATTTGTGCCCAGTCACAAAATAAATTATTGGAGCATGAGATAGAACCAGGGTGTAGGCACAAGTGCTCCCTAGGACAAGCCAGGGGCACATTGGGTGAAATCCTACACATATGTCCCCCCTTTCGAGATTTCACCACCTCATATAGTGCAACATCCTGACATTGTTGTTGAGGCTGGCTCACAGACTATTTGAGCTATTCACACCTTGAGTGATCTTCTGGTTAGGAAGAGTGCGGAATTGTTGCCTCCCCATGTTGATGCTTTTGGCCATTCCACATCCTCCATGAGTTCACATGTTTGTGTGCCTCATACTTGTGTTATGTGCATGAATATGTGCTTGGGTCCCCTGGATGATAGTGATGCATATAACTATGTCTTCGAGGTGGATGATACTACACAACACACTACATGCACTGAAGCACCCCATGGAGATGTGCATCAGAGGCATATAGAGCCATGGACTCCTATTACGGTAAGAGTAAATAGTTAACTTGTTACATTGTATTTAATTTTAAATGTTTGTATTTTCAATATAATTTTCTTATAATGATTTCCCACTTATGTTTTTTAATGTGTTTCATTTATGTCCAGTTGATGACAGAGGAGGAGATGGCATAGGTGGAGGGGTCTACACTTTCGGCCATTTCATTTGGCCTTGACACTTCTATGGTACATACGTTTTAATTTACTCATTGTTTTCCTTTTATTATAATAGTGTATACATGTATTTTCTAATTTTTATGATCATCTTATTACATACTGATGCAGGTTTCACTAGTTGCCACTGGGGGGCAATGTGAGGGGGTTCAGGCATCTCGTGTTGATAAGGGAAGGTAATTAAGTATTTTAGATTGTTGAAGCATACAAGTATAATTGTCACTTATGCATACTCATTTCTAATTACATGTTTTATTTAACAAAGCGTGGTGTCAGATGATGTCGTGAGACCGGTTTTCCATGATAGAGTCACAAGCATGTCAATTCATAGTGATAGACCCACAATACTTATATTTCTAAATTTATTTGTGTTTAGTTTACTATCAAGTATATATTTAATATGATCAAGTTAAGATTGGATGAAACTTATCTATTCAACTTTTGTAGGTCACCCCTAGTTTGAGGGAGGTACCACACCAAGGGTTTGTATCATTGATGATGCAACTAACATTTTCTGAAGAAAGTTCAGCTGAGGTAAGTTTTAATGTTAATTCAGTTATATTTAAAGCATGTATTTGGTACCAAGGTTTTAACATTATATAGTATACAGGTCAGAGGCAACATTGGTGGCATTTTCCCTTTGCTACCAAGGACATATATTAGGTCTCTTGACTGCGTGAGGAAACATAGAGGTGAGGTACATGAGAGTTCAATTTAAAAAAAAAAACTATTTATTATTGCTGACTGTGATTTTAAATTTTTATTTATTATTTATAAAAACCATATAAATTAAGTAATCTAAATTGGGGTTTCACTTTTGTGTTTGAATGTAGGATCCATCAGAGCCAAAGACTAGTTTGAAGAGACATCACTTTGATCATCCACCAGTAGAATAGGATGTCCTAGAAACATTTATAGTTGAACTTATTATGTTGAGATGCCATATATGACACATTTTGAGATAGTGTATGCCATATTGTATCTAGATACATGTTGATTTTGTAAATTTTTAGAGATGGCATGTGCCACATTTTGTACAAAACTATTTCATATATACATATCTACATGTTCATTCTGATTATTTTATCTTTTCATGTGTTCTATGTATGTATCCTTTCTATATTATATCTTTGCCATGTGTTGTATCTATGTATTGTTTCCATATTATGTCTTTGTCATGCATTGTATTTATGTATATATGTTCATTTTCATATTATATCTTTTCCATGCATTGTATGTATGTATTATTTTCATACTACATCTTCATTCTCCATTAGCCATTTGATGCACTATACTTTTGAGAGCACCAAAATGTTGATTTCAAGATTCATGTTAGATAGGAGTGAAATTGATTAATGTTTTGTCAAATGAATTATGTTATTTACCATTTATTTTACATGTGTTTATTTGAAAGACCTGGGTGGTCCCACAATAGTGTGTCCCACTTTTTGGCCAACTTTGACACAAAGATCAACATTTTGAGAAAAAACATCATTTTCGAACACCTATTGCCACAAAACTATAAGGAATTTGAAGATGATATAAAATAGGGTCTTTTATCATTTTCTTTCTAGTTTCAAAATATATTTTAAAAAAAATTAAAATTTTTTAAAATTTATTTTTCCTTCTCCTTCGAAAAGTGGTTTGTGTGAAAAAACTATGATTTTAAGAAGTGACTATCACTTGGATCAGCATAATTTTTTTTAAAAAATATGATAATGATGTAATTATTTTGAAATTATATTTGTAACTTAAATATCTAGAGGATGTAATTTGTTTCATTCATTTTGGTTCAATATTTCATAGTTTATTAAGTTCTAAAGTAACAGTAACTGTAATTTAGACATAAGGTCACTTTGGTCACTCTAACTTGAAATGTATATATCGAAATTCTTTTTTTTTTCTTATATAGAAAGGTAACACAAATAATTTTTTCTTACATATTTTTCATATATATATATATTTTTAATTTACTATTTTTCCCAAAGCCTTGAAGAGACAGGTTGTTGAATCGCCAAACAACCTATTTTTAGTTAAAGTAATATTTGAAAGTGATAACGAACTCAATATGTATTAAAATTTTATTCATTAGAAAGCTTGTTTTGAATCGCATCATTTGGAATCATGTATTTGAGAAAAAAAATTGATTTGGTCCTTATCCCAGGCCTTGAAAGACCAAATTTTAGGACTTGTTTTTTTTTAGACAAGAAATTTTCTTTTTAGGGGTCTTCGAGCGAAGACACCCTTCATGCGAAGGGGTCTAGGGGTATTCACGCGAAGCCACCTATGTGAAAATTCTGATGAAAACCATCCAGCCAGAATTTTATCTTGGGTACTTCGCACGAAGTAGGTCAGCGATGTTCATTTTTTTTTTGAAAAATTTAGAATCGTATAAAAGTATAGTTTTTTGTTTTCAATTTTTTACCGAATTGCAACAAGTAATTCACTTTTTCTATTATTGTTCAATTTTTACAAATGCGTTTTGGAATAAGGATTGTTATTTCTATTTTTTTCGAAGGCATAATTTTGAAGAGGAGAAATATTATATCAAAGTATTTTTTTGAAGAAAAGAATTTTTATTGCTGATCTTTTGGAAGACATTTTTGGAGAGACGAAATGGGGAACAAGAAGGGAAGACAATGTAAATATGCTAGAAAAATATCACCTGGTATCGAACAAAGAAATCGTGAAGCTGCATTGGCATACTATCATAAAACTAAAGAAGGTAAAGGACAAGCTGAAGTAGGAGGGTCAAGTCAAGTTGAAGAATTTCACATTGAAGAAGGGTCGAGATCACTCCCTATGAAAGCTCAGGAAATTGATGTTGGAAAAGGTTTAGGATCACATGCTCCTACTGGTATAGATGAACATATAAATTTAGCTCAAACTGTAAAGAGAAATATTAATTATAGAAACTTAGATCATTTACTTACAATGAATGTTGAAAATTTGAGATCACTTGCTAATGTTCAACCCTTAAGTCTTGCTAAGAATAGGTCAATGAATATGATAGAAAGAGAAATATTGGCTAAATTTGATAATTTAGAAACACTTGAACAAGCTCAATTACATTCAGTTGTACTTATAAACAAAAAGTTGGAAGGGGCATTAAAATTATTGGGTATAGATGCAACATCAAAAAAGAGAAAAGTTGTTGACATGCAAACTGATATGATTGAAAATCTTAGGAAAGGTTTGAACCAGGTAGGGAAGCAATCTTGAACTAAAGATACGAAAATTACAAGAAAAGTTATGTTGGCATCCATTGTAGGTAACACCATGCTCTGAAAAAGACAAATATCTTCAGTTTCATCTTAGATTGATTTTAGTAGGAAAACAATACCATGATATGTTAATAGGAGAATGATTTTGGATGATAGCACCTTGGAAGGAAGTTGGGAAATCATGTGCAGAGCTCCTCATTCGGATAGGATTGATGGAGGAATTAATAATTTGGTCACATTATTTTGGAATGATAATACACATCTTTCATCAAACAGTAGAAATGTTATCAGACATAGAATTTCAGCTAGTCAATATGAATATCATACGAAACATTGGTTGGACACAACACAACATGAAATGTATGTGTCATTTTGTAGTTCAAATCCTAATATAAATATTGGGCAAACATTGTTTGGAAAATTGAAGCCATATTATATCAGGACAAACAAAGTGTTTGAAACTTGTTGTTGTCGTTATCATATTGAAATTGATCTTCACTATCAGGTTTTTTGAAAGTTTGTAGATGACACTTATGGTTTTGAAAATGCTCCTCCTAGTAGAAGAAGTGAGTTCATCTCATCCATTTTATGTGATGAAAGAGATGATGCAGCTGGACAAAATAATTGTATAAAAGGAATATGTCAAACATGTGCTGATTTGACTCTTGTTCCTTTGAAAAATGTAAACATTGATGTAACAAAGATGGTAAATTGCAAGAGTTAAAAATATGTAAAGAATGAAACAAAATTTGGGAAAGAATTCAAAAGGTTAGAATATGTTGAAGAGGAGATAAATGTTGGAGTATTTATTGACAAATTTAAAAAATTGATTCAACCCTACATTCATCATTTTTTTTCACAAAGTGGCAAGCACAACAATTCCAAACACTGAGAGACAATTTCCCGATTTCATATGAAGATGCTTCGAGCCCACACTAGAGGTAATGTGCTCTGCAAGCTATGCCTACAAAATATTATACATTGAACAAACATAAATACACACAGATCTAAAATTAATTGTTCACTAAAACTCCTGGAAAGGATAAAAGAAAACTTTATATAACTGGGTCTCAGGACCAAGAGGATCATCTGCGCGGTCCACCATCATATCATCAAATGAAACATCATCACCTACACCACCTCATGTCCTGAGGGTCTCTAGTAATGAAGAGTGTAGGGGTGTGTGTAGTAGGGAGAGGACTGATGTAGAGCCTGAGGCACCAGGAGGAAATAACAAATGCATAAATGACCCAATATCACTGCCAAAGACCACCTGACTCAACCCGTGCAAATTCTCATCAAATGTGTATAGGCCCTCAGTTGTGATGCGTACATCTCCAACCTGTATACCTCACTCTATACCTATAGACTAATCAGTGGGAACATAGCACTCTATAGAGTGCTATGAACTATGATGTGCCTGAATAGATGGTGCAAAGTGCTTTGTAGAGTGTTGTGAACTATGTTGTGCCTGAGTAGATGGTGCAGAGCGCTCTACAGAGTGCTGTGAACTATGATATGCCTGGCTAGATGGTGTGTCCTATGTGGGTGGAACTATATGACCCTATGCAAATTTGATGACATCTCTAACTGAATGTGTTGGGATACTTTGCATGTCTGCAATATAAGAATAGGACTGTAGGAGATCCTCCAAAAAGTAAAGTGCCACATCCAAATGACAATGATGGCTAGAAAGTTCTCATATCTCTCCAGGTGGAGGAAGACCAAAATCTCTATATGTCTCATTGTTGACCCCTGCAGCAGTACTAGATGAAGCCTTAGTGGATGATCTGCCTCAACTTGGTCTAGTCAAAATATATCTACCCACTATATCCAAAGTGATGGAGGTGCCTGCAGATGCGATCTCACCTATCTTGTCCACTAATCCCATCTAGGAATCAATGACCACTCTATCTATAGTAGCAACCATTGTCGGTGCCACTATCGAAGTCCTGTGCCCAACTAGCTCTCTATGAGTACGTACAACCTGATCATCCCTACGATACTGATCATGGTCAGCAACTCGACCACGCCCCTAATCTTAATATCTAGGTAGATCTAAATAGTTGACCCTAAGTCCCAAATGGAAATTAGCGTATAATTATTGTGCAAAATATAATGGAATCTGATCATTATTTGGATAACTACCATGTGCTGCAAGAAAATGAGGGTATATCATGCATGTGATCTAAGGAATCATACATCGTGTAACTTGATAAGCCCTCTCCTTGGTCTTACCATCATAAAATAGGAAGACCTCTTGTTTGATGATTTCCTTGGGGACACAGTTCTGGACCATCTCCAAGGAAACATCACCCGATACCTCACCTCTCAACTCTTGAAAAATAGTATCTACAACCTGTGGTGTAAAAGAAGAATGGGATCTCAATCTAGTAGTCATGTCCTCCAAACTCCTCAATATAGTGGCACAAATATCTCTATATATTCCATCTGACTCAGACGTGTAGATGTTCTCTCTAAGTTTACCCATCTCTATCTGAGATGTCTAAAAAATACTTGCCAGATCAGGAGTGTGATGTGCATCGTGAGTTGGTACATCATGGGGAGGTACATCCTGACTAGCCATCTAGATGTAACATGTGCATGAAAGCTAAGTGTTAACAATTAAGTACTTGATTACATGTTATAATTGTGTGTAAAATAGAAACAAATATAGATGAATTTATAAAATTATAGTTCTTACTTGGGGTCCTATTAGGCCTTAAGGGTCCTATTACCTATCTTAAGAGTCCTTGGATGTACTAAGGAGTATTAATAGGTCATATTAGGTCAAGTAAGTCAAGTTTTATTAGACCTCTTAAGGGGTCCTATTAGGTAGATTAAGGGTGCTATTAGCTCTTCATATCTACCTATTAGGTCCTATTAGGTCTTCATGTATATTAGGTCCTCTTAGGTCTTAAGGGGTACTATTAGGTCTTTAGGGTCATGTTAAAGGGTTTCATACATTAGTGTTCAATATGGTTAAGGTTTCATGTTAGGGAACTAATGTTAGAGTTTATATGTTGATTTATGTTTTAGTTTCATGTTAGGGAACTAATGTTAAAGTTTATTTGTTGATTTATGTTTTAGTTTCATGTTAGGGTTAATTTGTTAGATTTTTGAATGTTAGGGTGCAATATGGGTAGGGTTTCATGTTAAAGGGTTCAATATGGTTAAGGTTTTATGTTAGGGTTTTGTATGGTTAAGGTTTCATGTTAGACATTTCATATGGTTAAGGTTTCATGTTAGGGTTCAATACATGGTTAAGTTTTCATGTAACCTGATTCATTATGGTTAAGGTTTCATGGTAGGGTTAATGTTAAGTTTATGTTGATTTATGTTTCAGTTTCATGTTAGGACCTTAATTTGTTAGAGTTTCATGTTACCTAGTTTCATGTTAGGGTTTCATATCTAGTTAAGGTTTCATGTTAGGGTTCAATATGGTTAAGGTTTTATGTTAGGACCTTTAATGTTACAACCTTGATTTGTTAGAGTTTCATATTAAGGTTTCATATCTAGTTAAGGTTTCATGTTAGGGTTCAATATGGTTAAGGTTTTATGTTAGGGTTTAATGTAACCTAGTTCAATATGGTTAAGGTTTCATGTTAGGGTTAATATATTATATTTTATGTTGATTTATGTTTTAGTTTCATGTCTATGGTTAATTTACATTAGAGTTTCATGTGTTAGGGTTCAATATGGTTTTAAGGTTTCATGTTAGGGTTCAAAATGGTTAATGTCTCATATTAGGGTTAATGTTAGAGTTTATGTTGATTTATGTTTTAGTTTCATGTTAGGGTTTCATATGGTTAGGGTTTCATATCTAGTTAAGGTTTTATGTTAGCGTTCAATATGGTTAAGGTTTTATATGTTACCTGACCTTTCATGTTAGGACCTTAATTTGTTAGAGTTTCATGTTAGGGTTTCATATGGTTAGGGTTTCATGTTAGGGTTTCATATCCAGTTAAGGTTTCATGTTAGGGTTCAATATGGTTAAGGTTTTATGTTAGGGTTTCATGTAACCTAGTTCAATATGGTTAAGGTTTCATTTTAGGGTTAATGTTACAGTTTATGTTATTTTATGTTTTAGTTTCATGTTAGGGTTCAATATGGTTTTAAGGTTTCATGTTAGGGTTCAATATGGTTAGGGTTTCATGTTAGACTTCAATATGATTAAGGGTCCTATTAGATCATAAGGGTCCTAGGTATAAATTAAAGAGTTACAATAGGTCATCCTCCTGTGTTTTAAAGGGTCATACTTGGGTTCTTAAAAAGGTTTAAATGTCAATGTAGGGGTTCTAAAGGGTCCTAAGGTACATGTACTACTTGGGTCCTCTAGGTGTCTTAAAGTGTACTAGGACATGTACTAAGGCATGTAATATTTTAACATCTAACTCTACATGAATAACATATATACATACATAAGTCTAAAACATATACATATACATAATTGAGAGAGAGAGAGAGAGAGAGAGAGGGAGAGATTCCAAATAAATTTACTAACTTTAAAAGAAATTTGAAAACAAATATTTTTAATTCTAACATCTTGTACTATGGTTTTCTATCATTTTCTAACATGTACTAAGTTACAATTTTTTATAACATTTGCTAACATTCTAATTACGGTTTTCTAATAATAACTAAGTTATAATTTTCTAACATTTTCTAATGTTTACTAAGTTTCAATTTTCTAATATTTTCTAATCTGTACTAAACTTTACAATTTTCTAATGTTTACTAAGTTACAATTTTATAATATTTACTAAGTTACAATTTTATAATATTTTCTAATGTATACTAAACTTTACTATTTTCTAGTGTTTACTAAGTTATAATTTTATAATATTTTCTAATGTTTACTAAGTTACAATTTTATAATATTTTCTTATGTATACTAAAGTTTACAATTTTCTAATATATACTAAGTTATGTATTTTTCTAATATTTTCTAATGTATACTAAGTTACAATTTGCTAATATTTTCTAATGTATACTAAGTTACAAATTTCTAACATTTGCAAACATACATATACTATGATTTTTTAATGTTTTCTAATATTTTCTAACATTCTACTATGATTTTCTAACATACTACTTTAATTTTATAACATATTCTAAAATTCAACTATCATTTTCTAACATTTATACAAACTAAATATTATTTAAAACAAATAATTAACTAAAATAAATATAAAACATACAATTTACAATTTACAATAGAAAAATGAGAAAAATGTGTGTACCTGATACTACTAACAATCACAAGAGGTCGAAGAAGGTCGGGAGTTGCTGACGTCATACTAGTCGTCACTGGTTTGCTCTAAGCCCCGGGTCCACAAAATCTGGAAGAGTGAATACTAAAACTATAATGGGTAGTCAGAAATTTATACAAATTCTAGAATAAAATAGCTTAGCGTGAAGTACCCTACGTGGGGTACTTCGCGCGAAGTGCCCCATGCAGGGTACTTCGCGCGAAGCTTATTAATCACTTCGCGCGAAGCCGCCAAATTTTTTTCTTTTGAAAGTCTAAAATCCTTCGTCCCAAAAAAGTGGGACACACTATTGTAAATTCACCCACCCCATTGTTTTGATGTTGGGATAACTAAACCTATGATTTGGTTTTCAATTTCCTTCATTCATACATGTGGCACGCTGTCTGAGACAACCTTTGATCCTTTATAGATTTGGTTTTCATTTGATTAATTTTATTATTTTGGTGTTACACCATGTTTGAATAGATCTAAAAGTAATTTTCATGCTTTGTTTATAATCCTTGCAGTCAATGTAATGAAATCTCTTTACATTGTTCAAACAGTTCAACATGCTTTGTTTATGCTTGTATATTTCTTTGATGCATTTTATCAAACAATTTAATTGGTGCAGGAGAACTCATGAAAACACCTAGGTCCACCATGGAGCCAGTCAAAGACAGAAGGAAAAAAATCATCCCTAAGGGTAAACTGGGGTGTATTAGAACCAATAATGGCAATTTGCAATAAATATTACATAATGAAATGTGTTTAAGTCTTGTTAGTCCAAGTAGAGGGCTAGGACATCAAAAATATTGTAAGTTGGGTCAATAGTATCTAAAGGGTCTAATTCGGATTTAGAAGTGTCTAAGACATTCAATTGGACTCCAGAAGTTGAATTAAATAAGTTATAATGCTTATATTTCAATAATTTGTAAGTTAAGAATTCAAATATTTGAATCTTAATGGTTACTTAGTTTAGGAGGGAAATGAGTTTTAATAGTTAAATGTAATTGTAATCACACAAAACCTATTGGATTTGTTTGATATGGTTACTAGGCATAATATTTGATCGGCCCATGGCAGGGAAGACACACAGTATGACCTGGTACAAATATTGCACAGACTGCACAAGTTTGAGCAATAAAAGTGGTAGTTTTTTTGCAAATTTCTTGATTTTTGAATGTTTCAATGAGTCTAATTCATTCAACATACATTAATGTATGTTTCAGAACCTCTGTAAATCCATTTTCAATTCATTTGTATTGAGATTGCATTTAAAGTCTCTAACTGTACCTTGACATAGCATAGTTATGCATTGGTTTAGAAGAATGGATTGAGATTCATCCCCTTTTTGTAATCATTGTGACTTGGGGATGAGTCACACATGTGTATTATAGATTTCTAACACTAAAAATGCAAGGAAATTCATCAGATGTTGTAGGTGATCACCATTTGATAACTATTACAGGGTTAAGGAACAATGAAATTCTTGCTTAGCTATTGCAGTATCATATTGGGCCTCATGAGAAGCACTTTTTATGATTGGAAGCACTTACTTATGATGAAAGGATGGTGAATCCACCTTTGGTTGGTTAGAATTTTTCTTGGAGAGTCTAGATTGGAGAAGCCCTAGTTTTGGAGGGTTTAGGAGCCTAATTTGGGGCTTTTGATGTTTCCAAGGGTCTGAGACTAATTCCTTTAATATTTGGGTATTTTAGAACATAATTAACTATTTTCCAAGAGGGAGTATTTGGGTTAATTTTATGATCTAGTTCCTTCATAATTTTGCCCATTTTTTATTTATTTTTGAGGTCTCAAATTTTTATCAGTAGGGTATGGTCCAAAACAACCTACCTCTTTCTTTTCATATGTTATCAATATTGATAAAGGGTGTTTGAAAACCCCATTTGCTCCCCGGTTGATTCATAATTTTTTGGAGTTATGGGTTTTGGAAGGTTGCTGATGTCCTTAAAAAGTGAATTAGGTCTCCTAGAAAATTTCAAGAACTTTGTGCATAATCTATAGAATATGACTCCACAATAAGTTGATTCAATCTGAATTTGGTTTAATTGGTTCTCTTCTTGCATTAGCAACCTTGAATCGAGTTTTTGGGTTGAAATCTCATTTTGAGTTATTGCACCTTGGGAACACTTCGGTCTGAAATGCACCAACAATTTCTTGATGCTACGCGAGTGAAGAAAGAACTCCCTGAGCATTTACCCAGCCAACTGGAGCTAATGTAGCTGACGGTTTGGTCCCACGAAGAACGGTTTGAAAGATGCACCATTGCGCAACTTTGAACTGAGAAACACTGCAAATTTTTGCACCAATCGATATCGAGTCACCAAATGGAATGCAAGTTGAATCTCCCAATATCAAGATACGTGCTTGTAGGACTTCCCAAGATGGTCTTTTTTCACGTACATATATTTTACATCTCTCACAAGTTCTGATATATGGATCTCCAAATAGCATTGCCCAATTTGGCTTAGTGCACCTTGGGAACACTTCGGTTCGACATGCGGTGGAACTTTCTTGATCCTACATGAGCAAAGAAAGGTCTCCCCTAGAATTTACCCAACCAACTAGAGCTAATGGAGCTGACGGTTTGGTCCCATGATAAATGGTTTGGAAAGATGTACCATTGAGAAGATTTCAACTAAGTAACAATGCAACTTTTTGCACCAACCAAGATTGGGTTGCCAAATGGAATTTGAGTGGAATCTCCCAGAACTGAGCTACATGCTTGTAGAGATTCTCAAAAATGTCCTTGTGCACTTTAGGGATCTTTGATATCTCTCATGAGGTCCGAGATATGGCTCTCCAAAAATTGCTGCCCAATTTGGCTTAGTGCACCTTGGGAACATTTCAGTTTGACATGCACTAGAACATTTTTGATGCTATGCTAGTGAAGAAAGGTCTCCCCTAGTTTTTACCCATCCAAATGGAGCTGATGGAGCTTATGGTTTGGTCCCATGATGAACGGTTTGAAAGATGTACCATTGAGCAAGTTTCAACTGAGCAACAATGCAAATTTTTGCACCAATCGAGATTGGGTTGCCAAATGGAATCCGAGTGGAATCTCCTAGAACCAAGATACGTGCTTGTAGGCCTTCCAAATATGGTCCTTGTGCATTTCATGGATCTTTCATATCTCTCACGAGGTCTGAGACATGGATCTCAAAAAATTAGTGCCCAATTTCTCTTAGTGCACCTTGGGAACACTTTGGTCTGACATGTGCTGGAATGTTCTTGATGCTACACGAGTTAACAAAGGTATCCCCTAGTGTTTAACTAGCTAAATGGAGCTGATGGAGCTGATGGTTTGGTCCCACAAAGAATAGTTTGGAAGATGCACGATTGAGAAAGTTTCAACTGAGAAATGATGCAATGTTTTGCACCAACTAAGATCGGGTTGCCAATGGAATCTGAGTGGAATCTCCCAGAACCGAGATAGGTTCTTGTAGGCATTCCCAAGATTTTCCTTTTTAACTTGACAGACCTTTGATATCTCTCACGAGTCTGAGATATGGATCTCCAAAAATTGCTACCCAATTTGGCTTAGTGCACCTTGGGGACACTTCGGTTTGACATGCACCGGAACATTCTTGATTCTATGTGAGTGAACAAAGGTCTTCCCTAGAATTTACCCATCCAACTAGAGTTGATGAAGCTAATGGTTTGGTCCCATGATGAACGGCTCTTAATGCTCTCAAATTGTTAGTGGTATGTGACTGGCAGAGAAGCATAGACTAGATGCTCGATTCCCCATAACTTTTGATGGGTATTGTTTCAAGAACCAAAATTTGAAAAATGATATTCTCTCATGTGCCCCAATGTATCCCAAGTGTTATATTGGTGAAGTTCAAGCATTGAAGGATACTTCCTTTATTAAGTGCCCCAATTAGCCCTTCCAAGCCAAAGTGAGGGTTTCTAAGTTAGAGGAGTTGTCCAATCCTTCAAGACTTGACCTTTTGGGAAAAGTGTTGCCCCAACTATTACTCTTTGATAATAAAATTAATTTACAAGGACCTTTGGTATATTTAGAAGTAAAACTAGAAAAGGTGTTATATACAGATGAATTTTTCATGCAATTCTGTGAGTTTTTGCAATTGTACGGATCTATACAGATGAATGAGGGATTGAGATCAATTAGAGAAGTTGAGGATTGGAAATAACTTTCATTTTTAATTGGTTTGGGCTCCTGAAGAATTAAGGCTAAACCAATCTAGAGATGACATTGATATCTTCATGGCGCAGAAGGTTTAAGGCTATAGGTTTTACAATGGAAATCAGTCTTAGATGCATTTGGACACACATTATTTTAATAATATGTGGGATTTGTAGGTGAATGATTGAACACACATTTGCATAAACAAAGCACACTTTATTTAAATCAAATACTTTACTACTTTGAACACATTCAACAAAGCCTTGAGAATTTTTTGTCAAATATTTGCGTTCTTGCATGTATTTCAACATTATGCAAGTTTTACTGTACACAACAAATTTCATACAAAATCATTATATATCATTGATACAACATATTATGAATAAATATAACAATATTATCAAAAGTATGACATATAGAATTTCTCAAAATCCTAGATACACAACTATATATCAAAATTTTAAGTGTCATTTCCTCTCCTAAAGTGTATAAGTTAACACATGGTACTCGATGACATCTACATTCCAATCCATGCATTTGGAAGGCACAAGAAAAAAACAAGTTTATAGGTTTCCAAAAAGATTATGAATGTATAAGTAACTAAACAAACCAAAGAACGTGACTAGCCAATGCATAGTGAATTTTACCATCATAAAATATCTGGGCTAATCAAATGCACACTTCAATCTCCTATATCTATCATATATGTATCCAAGTGCACTTACAATCCAAATACAAAGCCAATTTTATTGGCTCAAACAAATAAAGTAGAAAATTACAATGAATGTATTGAACGTAACTGTAATGAACATGGAACACCTTATAGTGAGTTGAACTTACCTACTAAAGTGTGCCTGAAGGGTCATCTCTCTACTTGAGCATATTCAATATTGATTCATGATAAGAAGTACAAATACTCCAAAGTTCCTTTGGCTTTAGTTTTCCTTGATGTTTCAACAACTTAACATTGGCTGCTATAGGGTGTGTGCACAAAGTTGTGGACCAAAAAGGGGGGTATAAGTGGACACATTTTTTCTGAAATCGGGTAAGCCTAATCTTGTAATAGGCGTTTGAGGGTCATGCACTCAAAATAAGAAGACATGTAAAAAATAAAAAATTGTAATACTCTGAATCTAGTTTCTAAAACACTAATGTTTTTTAAAAACCGATAATATTAAGAGGGTCAAACCTCGCGCACACGATAATATGTTCCTGATTTTTTTGGAAAAACATAACATAGCTTTTTCTGTGTGTGGTACAAAAGATATAGTTATATGAAGTTTTTTTTAAATACCTTTGGTAGGATGATAGGTAAGAGTGAGATCTAGAATTTTTGTATTTTTTTATAATTTTTCGATGAGTATTTTTTTCTGTGATTTTTTGAAGTGATTGCATCCTGAAAATTTGGTACATGTTCGTGCACTGAGCATAACTTCCATCAAAATAATAAAAAATGAAATTTTTTTTACAGTGTATAGAATCAAGTGCAGAACAATAATAAGTAATTTATTTGTAATTTGATTAAGTATATCAAAAGTTATTAAAAGCATGCTAGACATATGTCTGTGAGGACAATCAAGACACTAGTAAAGAAAATTAAAGTTTACTATGCTTATGTTGTCCAAAAATAGAAAAATTTATATGGTTAGAAAGATAAGAAGATGTATGAGATTATGGTGAAAATTATAAAGATACCTAGTTGACAAATTGCAAACCTGATGAAGATAAAGTCAAGAATTCATCTTACAAAATGAAAAAAAATGTCTAAAAGATTAAAAAAATGGAGGGAAAATGAAGCTCCAAGCTTTTGGGTCATTTTCCAAAGATCTTCCCAAGCCATAATCCGATTTGGTTTATAAATTTCAAATAACCCGATCGGGTTATGAAAAGAAAAAAGTAATTCAAAACTTGATCGGGTTTTGAAGAAGTAAAACTTAAGCATTTTATTCTTCATAACCCAATCGGGTTTTGAAGAAACTAAACTAGGCTTTGCTCTGGAAGCCATAACTTCCACATACGGAGTCCGATTGACTCTATTCAAAAAGTGTTGAAAATATATTGAGACAATCTAACAAATTATTAACTTATGATCATATTTAGGAATCAATATTTTTTATTCCATCCATTTGAATCAAGTAAGGTATAAATAGGCACTCATTATTGCCCATACATGAAACATATAGGAAAATCAATATGCTCTCTCTCTCTCTCTCTCTCTCTCTCAATATGAGAGAGAGAGAGAGAGCATACTAATTTTCCTATACATTGAATGTATGGACAATAATGAGTACCTATTTTATACCTTACTTGATTCAAATCAATGGTATAAAAAATGTTGATGCCTAAAGATTATCATAGGTTAATAATTTGTTAGATCGTCTCAAGATATTTCCTACACTTTTTGAATGGATTCAATCAGATTCAGTATGTGGAAGTTATGGCTTCCATAGAAAAGCCTATTTTAGTTTCTTCAAAACCCGATCAAGTTACGGAGAATAAAATGCATAAGTTTTACTTCTCTCTCTCTCTCTCATATTATCTCCCACTCCCAATATGAGAGAGAGAGAGAGAGAGTGAGAGCATATTTATTTTCCTATATGTTGGATGTATGGACAATAATGAGTACCTATTTTATACCTTACTTGATTCAAATGGATGGTAGAAAAAATTTTGATGCATAAAGATGATCATAGGCTAATAATGTGTTAGATCATCTTAGGATCTTTCCTACGCTTTTTGAATGGAGTCAATCAGACTCCCTATGTGGAAGTTATGGCTTCCAGAGAAAATCCTATTTTAGTTTCTTCAAAACTCGATCGGGTTATCGAGAATAAAATGCATAAGTTTTACTTCTTCAAAACCCGATCGGGTTTTGAAATAATTTTTTATTTTTAGAACCTGATTGGGTTATTTGAAATTTAGAAACCTGATCGGGTTCTGAGACAGATTGTATTTTTTAATAATATTTTTTAGGCTTGGTTACCAAGCCGAGAACAATTTTGAATTTTTAGTAACCCGACCAAGTTATATGAAATTTGAATTTTTTTTTAAAGATGTGTCCACATTTTTGGTCCACAACTTGGTTCACATACCCTATAAAAAGGTGTGAATACATGAGAATGGTTTTGTGCTTCTCGTAGTCTTCAAATATGGAAATACCATTATTTCTAATCATGTATGTGCACAAGCATGTTCTTGCAACAACATGTGATCCTATTGGATATGTGAACATATCATCATCTATCATCGGTTGTGCAAGTTTCTACTTTCCTCGTACACAATGTGCTAACCAATAATCTGATCTCTCATCATTTCCATGTGGTGCTACCAATACAAAAACATGTCCTGGTTGTAGAAGATTTGAAAGACAGTCATAGTCAAGTGAACAAGCCATGTCATCATTTATTACAGAGTGTGACAGATAAAGGAGTTAGATAATGTGGAACCCGTGTATCAACCCACTCACTTTACTCACATTGATCCCAATCACACTGAAGATACCTCAGACAAAAATAGGACAACTCTCATGTTCAAATGGTCCATGTACTATAATCTAAGCTTTGAAATGAATGTATTTTTAAGAATATTTCACGGTCTCACAATCCAACCTATCTCCAATTGTGCCCAACTGAACCAACCAAAATAATCTGTGCACCGTTGAATCAAGATTCCCCCTGTGACAATGGTGAAGTACAACAATCAACAATAGAATAAGAATCAAGGAGTTCTGCACCTGAAATCCTCAATTGCTCCTTAACTAGAGCTCTCTTTACACATGTACCTACTCCATCATGCTCCCCTTTTCCATGAACAGCCTAAAAAAAACTTGAAATATGAGGTACACCTCTCTCTACATGCATTCTACATAACCAATAAAACATACCAGCATTTTTTAATTAACCTATCCAATTATTTGACCAAATGAAATGTCTATCCATAGAAATATCATTTTCCCACACCAATCAAAATAGTTCTCAAAGAAATTTTGGACATACTTGTGAGAGTGAGATCTATCATCGCTCATATAAAAATGGTATTCTTGGAATATCTTCAGGTCAACTTCTGTACTATCAGGGGAATGTTTATATGTTATGTGCACAAAAATAGAAACCTAAATAGAATTATAATATTGAGCTTGAAACTCATTTTTGGGCTGCAATGTACAGTTCTCTACAAATTCAATGACCGATATAATAGTGCTAATCAGGAAAGTGTCCTTACAAATCCTAAATTGTTGATCCAACCACTAAGACCTATGACTATGCCTTGCATACTTGTAAAACAAATTCTTCCTTAAATCTAAAATAAAATCTTCTACATTACATTATTTTGTAACCAAATCACATCTAGAGCCTTTACCTACACTTTTCAATGTATATTTAATGGTTTCATATACCATTTTTTGGACAATTGTCTTTCCAAAATCATGTTTGTAGCCCTCATGAAAACATGAAACAAACTTCAGTAGCCCACCACACTTCGAGAACTTGTCATTTAAGCAATCTTGTCTATAAAAGAAACATACATCATCTCTACGACATAAGAAAATGATCTAGCAAGACTCTTGATGATTTTGGAAGAGCACTTGCACCACACTCCTCCAACATTTCACTAGTATGCAAAGTAAAATGAATGGATCATAATAATTCATGATGCATTGAAAACTCCACATGATATTTGAAACAACAAGTATTTTGAATCTTAAGAGACACACAAAAAAAGGCTTTAATGCTTCAAAATCTCTTTGTGATATTTGCAATGTTGGATGTGTGTAACAATTTTTTTTAAACAACATTGTTTGACTCACCTCCATATAATGTTTTGGATGCGGGGTGCAGTCTTGAATGCCAATTCTCAACTTCAACATATCCTTCAAATTTGGTGAGACTCTTGAGTTAGATTGCCAAAATAGTTGAATTTGATCCTTCACATCATTGGTAAGCTTCTTATCACAATGTGGAAGTCCCCCACCATAATCCCATGTAACATTTTGAAGAGGATCATCAAGTGTTTCTCTTCTTGCAAGTGCTCTATCCAAATTTTTACGATTTAGGTTCAAGTCAACACAAGTTTGTCTCATCAAACAAGCCTTTCTCAAATGATTACTTACAAAAGAGATTGTAATATGCCTCCTAGTGGCTGTCTTATCTTTTTCCTTGGTATTTTTCCCAATGGAATTGAGAGGACTAAAAAGATTTATCACAATAATAGCATTCCTCTCCTTTTTTTTGTTCACATTAATCTTCAATTTGACTAGAATAGGTCGCATCTTTTGCATCTTTAACAACTGCACAAAAAAATGACATTGCTCAAACAATGTCTTGTGGCTAAAAAACTAATAAAATTTTTTTGAAACCCACAACCGAACGGTTCTTTATGATCGCTTGCCATCAAAATTGCTCATTTTGTTCTCATCAATTTCAAGTAATCCTTTTGTTTTTCTTGAAGGTCTCAAATTTGAAGTTTGTCTTTCTTCCTCACATGGGACTTCATTTCTCATATAATTTGGAGATGTGTAACGCTGATTTAGTTCTTGTGAACCATTACCATTATCAATTCCTTCATATTCAAATATTGTATTGTCATTGTCAATGTTCACACTTCCATTGTCCACATCTACATGTGCATTTTCAAAACCTACATTTTCATCTTCAATCCCTACATTCTCATTTTCAATATTATTGTCATAAATCTTTTCAAATTCATGTTCTTCTTCACCTGAAACTGCATTTAAGGGTTGGCCTATGCCCACATCTTCATTAAAATTTAACATACCTTGTCTCTTATTTTGATGGGAAACCCTATCCATTTCTCTATACACTTCAATCTCTTCATTTGTGAGCTTCCTCTTCTGTTTATTCTTTTGATGATTACTACTCCCCATGGTGAGACCAAAAAGGTGATGCAACCTTTGATAATATAGAGATTCCAACAAAAAGGGTCAAAAAAGTATTTTTTTTGTCTTTCACAACTGATTTCCCATGAAATTATCTACAGAAAAATGTGTTTCTCAGACAGGGACCCAGAGAATCAATTTTTTAATTTCGATACCAGTAAAGAATATCAGATATCTAATAATATTGAATATTCAATATTGTCGGATATCCGATATTGTCAGATATCCGATATCTCCCACCCAAATTTGGCTTGAACCTTTTCATTTTCATCCTATTTTGAATGTTTATTTTACTTTACATTACTATTATATTTTAACAATATTAATGTTATATTTATATTAATATTATTATCATATTAATATTATATTAATATTAATATCATATTTATATTAATATTATATTAATTTATAATTAGACTCTCTCTCTCTCTCCTAGGTATTATTGTTATAATATAAATATTAATAAATAATTAATACTAATATTATACTATTATTCAATAGACAAATACATAATAATTATACAATACTAATTCTATTACCATCTAATATTAACATTAAAACAAATGAAATTTATAATATATAAACTAAAAATATAAAATCATAAAATTGAAAAGAGGTTTGAAATCAAAATGTTGTATTTGGGTGGGAGTTATTGAATATCTGATAATATCAGATATATGATTAGGCTTGGTATTTTCTTTGGGTTTTGGATTTCCAATGCCAAACGTGGATGGTCAACCAAAATGATGTGCTCACCATATTTCCTCTGATATGCGAACTTAGACCATGTTGTTGACGACCTTTTTTTACCCGAAATTGATGAAACAAAAAGTGTTTCTTAAAGACATTATCAACTTTCCATCAATATAATTGCTGTCAGAATTCAAGTTCAGTAAGAAATTATTACTTATTCTTTAATTGAGTTATCTCTAAAGTCCTGATTGACAGATTGATTGAAAAAAAACTATAACTTTCAAACGGTTTAACCTTTTTGAAATCTGAAACATGTGTCACATTCTATGCTTTGCCTACTATAAGAAATTTTCTTTTTTGTAATTTTGTAAAGTTTAGAATTAGTTAAGGTGGTTAGACACGAGAGTTTTTTATATTTTGAATAAGTTGTAGCAGAAACTTCATAATTAATTATTTATTTGATAAAACATTACACAAAAATATGTGTCACATCCGAGCATGAGTATACTACTTATATTTAGAATCTTGTGAAAATATATCATCATTTGATTGTGATTAAGGTGGTCAGACATACACATACTTTTTATCATTTTCCTAAAAATTTTGTACTACTGCATTGAAATCTAAAATATTGAACAATTAGATTAATTTTTTTTTTAGTCAAGGGCTAGTAGTTTAGAAACTACATTCAATTTCCTATAGATTTTGTTCTTACAACTTTTTCACATAAGGTTAATAAGATGTTGAACTTTTTACGTCAAGTTGAATAACCATGATTTTCTAATTTTTCATTGCCACTTAAGGCCATAGCTTTGTATACCATGATCCTGCACATACCCTTAAACAACCAAAAATTTGTTTCTATATTAGTGATAATAGAAAACAAAACATCCTAGACTCATATATAATTTTTGTAAGCCTAATATATGTGATAATCAATTACCAACCATATATCCTAATTAGTAATGAGAAATAAAGTATTGAGTATAAAAAACCCATATATCTCCTCATTTTGGCATCCATTGTATCAAGTTCAAGCATTCACTGTCAAGTTTTCAAGAATTCATGACCAAGTAAGGAATTTAAATTTGAGATCTCTTTTACATTTGAGCATCCAAGTCTTCAATCCTTTAAAGAACTATTCTTCTTCTTCATCAAGTGTTTTGGAAAACAACAACATTCATTATTTCATTTTAGGTATTTGCGGAGATCAAGATCTTGCATTAACATTTGTGATTACATCCAAAGAAGCATTGTGCCATCAAGGTATAAGGTGATTTACAATTAAGATCTAGTTTATTATTTCATCTTTCCTTATGTAATTTACTTTATTTTTCAAGGATGATTCCTAAACATGGGTTTAACCCAAGAAAATACCTTTAGCCAATGCTCTAACCCATTTTTCTATGTGTAGGAATAGGTAAGAGAGTCGTCGAACAAGATACAAAAAGATCAAGAACTATCAAATAGTCCCTAAAATAATTAATCAAAAAAACTTGTACATGTTTCCACTCTCATCATGTCCAAGGTAAATATTTATATTGCTATCATGTCCACTACATTCTAATCTCAAATTGGGTAGGAAGATAGGTTACAACCTCCAGGTCTTAGATATATAGATACATGTCATTCCAAGATTCTGATAGTCAAGAATTTGGATACAAAAACTCATTGCTATTTTATTTCTAGGTGTATTAAAATTCTTCTCCATTCCATTTTACATCAGTTTTCTCAGCTCGATTAGATCAGATATGTTCTTATTTTTTATTTTACATATCAATATCATTCCTTTCATTCTCAATTTTAAGTAACAAAGGAATAAAAACCCTCCAAGCACAGATATAGCATTGACATCCTTCTTACCAAGTGCTGTTAATGATATTTGTCTTGAGGGGCTTTTGTATTACAATGTGCCATATAAATTAGGAAAATTTGTCCATTTTTATGTGATCCTCTTTTCATATTGTATATTTTGGTGAACCCGACTCTTCTTACATACTTTTGACTTGGTGTCTAGATTTGATTTGTATGCATTACATTATTAAATTTAGTTTTATCAAATGGAGATCTATTTCATTCTTACATTTCCTTTACATAATATTGTTTCAAAATGATAATAAAAATACAAAAATACTTCATTTCATACATTAGTTAGTAATCATTGCAATTTACATAGATCATTTTATTGTTAATTGCACTTGTATTGGAAAAATATCATATAATCTCATAAATTTTCCCATCATGAATATTTTCTATCGATTAATTTCATTTTTCTCTTCTAAAGACCCTCCTTCTCATGAGGGCATATTGAGACAAGAAAATAATCCTTTTTCTTAATGATCTCATTATTTGTGATGAATCATTACAAGATAATGTCGGTTATTCTCTTGATAAAAATCTCCCCCATGAAGATACTTTGATGAAGAGAAATGGGGAAGTTGATATGATGATTTATTCCCTTAAGGACACTTTATCTTTTATTCATCCTAGTGATTTTTCCTCTAACAATGAAGAATTAACGAGTGATGATTATTCTCTACCCTCTTTATGGGGATATTTTGGAGCAAGAGGAGGATATTGTATATACATTTCTTAATATAACCTTACCTTTATTTGACATTATTTTTAGAGATGAGGAAATATGGAAGTGCCTAATCCCTATTCTAAAGATTTTCTTGCACATAAGGATACCTTAGAAGTAGAGGATAATATCATGACTACTTTCCCTGATGCTCCCACTTCTAGTGAAAACACATAAAAAAATCAAGAGCTTGATCAAGTCAATGTTTTTTTTCCATCTTCATCATGATAACCTTAACCTCAAAAATAAACTAGTCATTATAGTGAAAGGTGATCAACAACCTAACTATCACGCAGTTGCTCAGATTTATAACACAAGAGATAGACAACCTACTAGCTAAATTATTCCTCCTATTTCTCAACCAATTCTTCCCTCTCCATCTCTTCTTGCTCAAGTTCTTGGAAAGGAGTATGATTCAGTAGAACAAATCCATGCTACTCCTACCAAGATATCTCTTTTGGAGCTTCTTAAAACTTCACCTACTTATCATGAAGCATTACAAAAATCCTTGATAAATGTGATTTTTCCAACTCCTAGGAAAGACAATATTACTTCCATATTAGAATGCATCAATGTGTCAAATAAAAAATCTTAAATAATGTTTTCTTAAGATTAGTTGGATATTAAGGAATTTTAACATCAATGTGGTTCTCTTATGGTTGTTTTTCTTATCAATGATAATCTTATTCAAATAAATTTTAATGATAGTGGCTTGGGACTTAATTTTTGTAGCACTGGATTGTTAAAAAAGATAAATATATATTTTTCTTTAATCAAACTTAATTATATTCCTATATGTGGCTTCGACAATGTTGGTAAACAAACCTTGGGTTTTATCACCTTGCTTGTTAGAGTAGGTCTTGTTATTTTACCCACAAATATTCATGTCATGCATGGTGTTCATAATTATAACCTTCTCTTGGGAAGACCATGGCTACATGACATGCACATTTTTCCTTCAACACTTCATCGCAAAGTGAATTCCATCCATAAAAACATCATGTTACCCTTTTTTGTGATGGTACAATCCAAAATTGTTTATTAATTGAATATGATTCTCCTTCTATTCCTACACCGTTTAAATAGATTTTATCTTCTTCTCCCAAAGATACTTATTTTACAAGTTCCCTTTTAGATGATGATTGGTGGTCATTATATTTCATTCTATCTTTCATAGGTGAATAAAAAGTTCCTACTTTCAACAAGAGAATCTTTTGAGGCCCTAGTGTTTCATTTGTCCAACATGATTCACAAAAAAAATTAATTCATAATCTCCAACATAGTTTAGGATGTGTGCAACAAATCTTTGAGACTCGTAATAAACCTATGGAAGAATTTGGTTTTAAATCTCCTCCTTTGTCCACATCCACTCGTGTATCATCTAACATTTCTTACATGTCTAGCCAAAACCATGTGAATGTTCATTTTCAGAGATATCAACAATACCATGACCACCCTACTAATGAATGTCAAGATTTTCATTATATATTTATAAACTTAATGATTTTTATATCCCCCACATAACATGTGGTAATGAGTTAATTTTAATTTATATTTCTTTAAATAAGATTTTATTTCTTGTTATGTTACTCCATACTATGTAACATTTTCAGCCTATCCTTTGGGTGATCATTTCCATGCATTGTGACAATTTTTATGTTTGATCATACTTTGTGAGTAGCATAATATTCCTTAATTTTATTATTTTTTTTACACTTGGGGGAAAAGTGTAGTTTATTTAATCTCTCTTAAGGATCCACTTTTCTCTTGGTTAATTAGCATTGATTTCTCTAATGGTATCCATTTTTTCATGGAATTTATATTTTACATTAGGGATTCTCTCTTATACAAGAGTTATGCAAGCTTCATTGATCATAACCTTTTCATTTTTTGCAATTGGGTACCCATGATAAACAAATACCTTACCTTGAGGCCTAAAATTGTGTGATCCTTCCTTAATAATCCCTTTACCTAGCAAAGGTGTGAAGTCTATCCTTCTTATTCTGCATGTCTTTTTCAAAATCCTTCCAAAGGACCCCTTTTACACTTTTTTCTTGGTATCTCTTTGCATTCATCGCTTCCTTGACTTCATAGGATCTATGACCTCTTTGGCTTGGATTGGGTGTTTATTGTGGGATACCTCCTTTGTGTTAAAGCTGATTTATCCTTGTTTGTCTCTTCTTTAAGATGTCAAAATGGTCCTATTTTTCCATATTAAGGGGAGAAGGGCATATATGTCCTATGTATTACAATTTTTATTTTATTTTACATTAAGCATTTCAAGATGAGTACACTATCATAATATAACTTGCTAGGGCTAGACCACTATCCTTTATACATTTCATAGATTTCCTTAGATACAATACTTTACTTGGTTATCTTTATGATTGGTTGAACTAGCATAACACATATTTCTATTATATTTGATCTTTCCTTTGCATATATTTTCACGTTTGGTTGACTAGTATAACACAAATTGGTAGACCATTTGACCTTTCCTTTTCATGTGTTGACTAGCATAATAAAACTTTCTATAACATTGAACCTCTCATTTACATAATTTTTTATGAGTTTACTAGCATGAGATAGACAATCAAATCTCTCTTTACATTCTCTTTGATGGGTGGAAATAACATAACATTATTTTATAGACCATTTCCTACTCCTCTCTCTCTTTCTTATCTCTCTCTCATGGATTACCTATCACAACAAAAATGACTACCTTGTGTCATCCATGGTTATTTTATTCTCTCCTCCATGATTCTATAACATAACACAATTTTCTAGTTGATCATATCATGGAGTCTTATCCTATCTTTGATGTGTTCTATTGATCTTCTCAGGTGACCACATGTTCTTTTGCAATAGCTTTCAAAGCATGATGCTAGTGGTTGAAACATTTTATTTGGTGAGGTATTTTCAACTAGTTGACTTTGAATCATAGTAATATTTAGGCTTTTTTTGTTGTTTTACGTATCCTTGTACATGGATATACAAGTTAAGATCTTTGGTTTGGGGTCTTATGTCCTTGAACTCATCGATAACTTTTTTTTTTGCATTTTTCTCATGATCTTCATCTTTCTCTCACTTTCTTCTACTTTACTGTGAGCATGAGGTGGACTCATACTCATGCGAAAGTGGGGGGATAAATGTGGTGTCCTAAAAAATACAAAAACTTAATTAGGTGCTCCTTTTAGCCCCATTTTAGTATGTATGAGTTCAATATCCTAGGACCTATCTTACCAATAATGGTCATTACATTCGCTCTCCACCTTGGATTGAGTTGTACTCACAAATCTTGCATGTTCTAACTATTTTGGACCCACAGCCTGCAATTGAGCCCTAATTGGTGGGCACATGTTTTCAATGGCATCCTAATGTTAGGGAATTTCTCCAATAGCATCATGTCCCCTAGAATTAAGTCCCAAATTGGGTATGGGGCTCTATGTCAGGATATTAGCAGGAGATCTAGTCCCAGAGCTTGTTTACCTAAGTTTTATCCCTTAAAATCATGGATTGAGTATAAAAATCCATATCTCTCCTCATTTTGGTATCCATTATCAATTTAAATCATACACTATCAAGTTTTAAAGCATCCACGATCAAGCAAGCAATCAAAATTGAGATCTCTTCTACAATTGAGCATTGAAGTCTTCAATCCTTCAAATCATTCTTGTTCTTCATCATCAACCATTATGGAAGACTACAACACTGATGATTTCATTTTAGGATTTTGTGGAGATCAAGTTATTGCATTAAAATTTATGATTACATCCAAAGAAGCATTCCACCATCAAGGTATAAAGTGACTTAAAATTCAAATTTGGTTTCTATTTCATCTTTCCTTATGTAATGTTCTTTCTTTTCTGAGGTTGATTTTCAAGTAGGGGTTTTACTAAGGAAAACCTATTTAGCCAACCTTCTTCCTCATTTTTCTATGTGTAGGAACAAGTTATGGATCCCTCGAATAAGATCTAGAAAGATCAGAAACTATCAAATGATCCCTAAAAATATCTATAAAAAATACCTAGTACATATTTTCATTGCCAACATGTCCAAGGTACATGTTTCCATTGATATAATGTCCCTTTCATTCTAGTAATATATTTGGTAGGAGGCTATGTTATAGCCTCTAGCTCTCAAATCTATAATTACAAGTCATTCGAGGATTCTGATAGTAAAAAATTTAGATCTGAAAACTCACTTATCCTATTTCATTTCCAAGTGCATTAAAATTATTCTCCATTATCTTTTACATCAGTTTTCTCAATTACATTAGATCTTATCTTTTTTTATTCATTCATTTGCATATCAATATCATTCCTCTCCACCTCAATTATGAGCAACAAATGAATAAAATCATACCAAACACAGATATAGAATTGGCATCCTTCTTACCATGTTGTATTAATCATATTTGTCTTGAGAGATTTTTGTATTCCAATGTGCCATATGAATTGGGGAAAATAGCCCTTTTATGTGATCACCTTTTCATATTGTACACTTTCTCACTCAATAATTACTTGTTAATCCTAAAATATTTTTTTTCTTACAAAATAATCGATGGTTATCCCTTTTTATTCCTTATAGGTAACAATAATACATTATTCTACTCTTTATCTATCACAATCCATACAAAATTGATTCTCCTACTCAATCACACAATTCTCTAATTATTAATCATAACGATTACTGGTAACTTAATTAACCCTAATTATAGGGTGACAAAAGGGCACCCTAGGCCAGATGGGTGTGGGGAATGATAAGAGATGAAAATGATATGTTTATTTTTGCGGTGGCACTTCCCTTGGATGTTTAGTCTAGCCACCTTGCAAAAGCCATGGGCACTTCTCAAATTTTGAATATTGCTAAAAGCCTTTATTGTTAAAAATTATAGATCAAGGTAGATTCTAATAATATATTCAAGTGTCAGAAGGGTGAGTATAAGGCCTCTTGAATGATTTTTAATATTATTCAAGAGTCCATGATTATTACACAAACCTTTGATGAATGCTATATAGCCTATGCTTATCGTGAAATAAATATTATGGTTGATGGCCTAACCAACCTTGGAATTCACCTTAAGGATATTAATACATGGGAAGGGGAGTTTAATATGAATAATGATATCTTATCTCTCCTTAGATTTTATCATATTAATGGAAAAGTTTGAAATTACCTTCCAATTAATTATGGAAATGACACTTGGTAATGTTGGTAGCAGTGTTGGAGGTGTCGATTCTCTGAAAGAGTAGAAGATAATTATTTCTATTGATCAATCACATGCTTTGTGGGAAATTTTTGGCCTTATTTGAGTGTTTTTGATAAAGTGAAAATTAGGTTTTAGGGACCCAAAACCCATTTATAGAGGATTATAGGAATACAATCATTAAATCCCAACAAAACAAAATTGAGACTACAAAAGAGAAGAGATAATGTTGGCAAAAACAAAGAAAAAGCCAACAGAAAACCAAAATCCTGCTAAAGACTAGAAAATAGACAATAGAAAGGAACAAGAGAGAGCCGACACTAATAAAGTTTTCAAGAAGTTGAGCGGATTCAAGTTCTAGGTGGGTCATCTTGTTAGTTGCAACCCTAAGGTATTAAATCTTGTTGTTGGATGTGAGAGCCTCCTTCTTCTTGGTACTTTCTTGCATCCTCTTCTGAGTACCAACTTTATCGTTAGGACTAGTATTATTCACCTCCTCCACTAGAATGATGGCTTTCTCCTGATTGTTCTATTCCAGCTTCCCCACCAGAATATTTAGATGTTGAATAGAGGCTTTGAGAATCTTATAGTTTTGTTCTCCAATTTACTTTAGGGAAGATTCCAGACTAGAAATCCTCAGAGTCACTACCTCAAATTTCTTATCTAACTCAGCAGCCATAAACTTACCATTTTCAACAACTTTAGTTAGCTCTTTCACATTTATAGAAAAAAAGTATTATCCTTTCCTAGGGCTTCCATAAATTGTAGATTTTAGGTAAAGGTATTGTGTTTGATTTTGATCTCCTTCACCTCATGAAGGACCCAGTTCATGATTTTGTAAAATTATTGAGCACCATCCTTATCCACCTAAAGAAAACCAAAGGACTCCTCTTTTTTGTAATTATCCCGAGCACTAAACATGACTTGATCCCCGCAGGGCACATTATCATTTTATCTAAGTCCACACCAACACAGGTTTACCCATCATATGTAGTCACATTATTCTAATAAATACCATCCTTGGATGTAATAACCACCTTGGTGGAGTAAGGAGGTAGGGAGGGAACCAAGGAGACACCTCTCACTTTGCTATGATTCCTTCGGCAGGGAGACTTGATTTTATTTTTTGGAGGGGTGTCCTCCAACCTAGCATCAACCTTAGTCTTAGAACCCCCAATTTCATTATCCTCTTTTCCCGACCAATCGGTCACAGGATATTCAACAATTTGTTTTTTTTTTTCATTTTCCACAAACTTAGAATCTTCTTAATCCTCTTGAAATCTGAGGAGGGGGAGGGAGAAATAGATCTCCCTTTCCTTTTAAAAATATTAACCATCTTGACTAGGGTCTCCAATCCCCCCTCAGCCTAAGTTTGATAACCCTCATCCCCGTCCACCACATCAACAAAAATCTCATATGAGTCACCATATTTAATAGCAAGACAGTCAATAATATGGATTTTAAAATAATCATAAATTAAAACCATCAGGCCCCCATGGAGAGCCATATTTCTATTGGGTTAGCCCTAACATCAACAAAATTGGCACTCAAGGAACTGCACAAGTAAAAGGAAAGGATAACTTATCCCTGTAGTGAAAATGGTTGAGGAGAATAAAGTGGTAGTTGTAGAAGCCTGTAAACTAACCATCCATAGTGAAGTAGTGCATAATAGTAGAAAAAACCCTTCTCCAAATATTCTTAATGATAGTCGGGGTGAAGTAGTTTTTATTAATCTTAACGAACCTCTATTTGTTCTCCTCTTCCTTGGAAAACCTTTTCACAAAAGTCTCAAAAACCTTTTGAGCCTTATAAAACTTCATTCCATCAAGGGGAAGCCCAGTGACTTCTATATTAATACCTTCATCAATAGTGACGCAAGGGAGGTATGGATAATGGGGCCTAGGGCACACCCGAAACCATCCAGCTTGTAGATACAATGCAGAATTAAACAAAAACATAGTGAGAGAAGAGAAATGCATATATCTTTATCATTAATTCATCAAAATCAATACATGCCAAGCTGTAAGGCCTTCCTAGTTATGGCCATATACATCAAAATGTATTACAAATGATCTTCCTACTACAAAGATCTCAGATCTTTAATATCTTATCATTTCCCTTCTTGCTCTAAGACTTGCTACCAAACTAAGAACATACAAAAGAATATATACAAGAGCCCAAAAAAAAAGTTGATGCTCAAAACCCAAAGGAGAGACCTAGTTTTAGGTCCACATAGATCCCAAGATGGACCCCAAATAAATACAGTTACGAAATCTAAATGACAAAGTCAACCAGCAGCTCTGACTCCCAAAAGGACCAACTCGGCACAGACACGACCGAGCAACAAAAACACTCAAAAAAAAAAAGCTGAGAAAGTGAAAATAGCAAAGCCAAGAAACTCAAAAATCATGCCAAGCAATAGAACAAAAATAGGCTGAGCAACATGAGCCAAGTAACAAAGAACTTGAGAAATGAAGGAAAACATATTTTTGGATGCGCAGGATTGCCAAGGACCCAAGATGCTCCTGGATCAGACACCTAGGGTTGAAAAGAAATGATTCCCCAAATCATGTATCAGGTCCAACCTGAATTGAATCCAACTTAGATTGAGAAATCCATGATGATTCCTCAATTGGTCTATTTTTCCACTTTACCAGATATTCCATGTATTCTTTTCCTCTTGTACTTCTACCAATTCTCTGTTTCAAGATGTTCTCAACTTCCTCTATCTACTTCTTAGGATAAACACTTGGTATAGTTACTTCTTCATCAGGTTCATGATATTCATACAAGTCTAAAATATTGAATATAGGTGATATATCCATGTCATCAGGTAATTCAACTTCATAAGCATTTCCACTGTCAAATCTTCTCAGTATTTTACAAGGACCAAATTTCTTCATCTTCAATTTCCCATATGTTCCAACAGGAAATCTTCCTTTCTTCAAATGAACCATCACAGCATCACCAAATTCAAATGTCTTATGTCTTCTTGATCTATCTACATCATCTTTGTATTTCTGATTACTTTTCTCTAGCTTCTGCTTTACATCCTCATGCAATGTCTTCATAAATTCTGCAAATTCTTCTGCTTCAGCACTTCTTTTCTCTTTGCCAACTATGTCTCTCAAATCTGATATACCTCTAGGTTGTGTGCCATGAACAATCTCAAAAGGTGTCTTTCTAGTACTTCTATTTACTGAATTGTTGTATGCAAATTCTTCTTGTGCCAACATCAAATCCCAATTTCCTGGTGTGTCTCAAACTAAACATCTCAACAAGTTACCCAAACTTCTGTTCACAACCTCTATTTTTCCATCAGTCTATGGGTGAAATGTAGAACTAAATTTCAACTCAGTATCCAACTTCTTCCAAAGTGTTCTCTAAAAATAGCTTACAAACTTACTGTCTCTGTCAGAGATGATACATCTTGGTAAGACATGCAATCTGACAATCTCCTTAAAGAAAAGATCTACTATATGAACTGCATCTGATGTTTTCCTACATAGTATGAAATGTGTCATTTTAGAAAATCTATCCACAAAAACAAATATGGAATCATTACCTCTTTCTGTCCACAGAAGTCCAAGAACAAAATCCATGTTGATATCACTCCAAGGTTTCTCAGGAACAGTAATAGGTGTATACAAACCAGTATTCTGACTCACTCCCTTTGCAACTTGATAGATTCCACAACTTCTAAAAAATTTATGAACATCCTTATACAACTGAGGCCAAAAATACCTCTCCTTCAGCAAACTCAATATTTTATCAATGCCAAAGTGTCCAGCCAATCCACTGCTATGTTTCTCCTTAATTAGATTAGTTCTCATTGAACCTCTTGGTATGCACAACTGAATGACTTTAAACAACATATCTTCCTGAATGAAATAGTCTTCATACTTACTTGATTGAATTTTATTAGGTGTTCTACACACTCTCCACTGCTCTGAAAAATCAGGATCATCTTCATATAATTTCTTCATGTCACCAAAGCCAAGAACTTCAATTCTCATTTTAGTTAATAGAGATCTTCTTCTACTCAATGCATTAGTAACTCTATTAGAAACTCCATTCTCATGCTTAATCACAAATTTAAAACTCTGCAAATACTCTACCCATTTCATATGTCTCTGATTCAACTTATTTTGACTACCCAAATACTGTAAAGCCTTATGATCAGTATACAACACAAATTCATTTGGCATCAAGTAATGCCTCCATTTCTTCAGAGCTTGCACAATAGCATAGAATTATTGATCATAGACAAAATATTTTCTCTTTCCATCATTCAAATTTTCACTAAAGAAAGCAATAGGTTTACCTTCTTGAGTCAATACAGCTCCAATGGCACTTCCACTTACATCACATTCAACTTGAAATACCTTATTAAAATCAGGTAAGGCTAGCACAGGTAATTCAACAACCTTCAAATTCAAAGCTTCAAAACTCTTATCAGCTCCATGTGTCCATTTCAATTATCTTTTGTCTCCTCTCATTATCTCAGTCATAGCATTGCAAATAGGACTGAAATTTCTGATAAACTTTTTGTAAAAACTTGCCAATCAATGAAATGATCTTACCTCAGTAACATTCTCAAGTGTAGGCCAACTCAATATAGCTTCAATCTTGTTTGGATCCATCTTCAAACCATCAGCTTCTTTTTTCTTGCAAGCAGTCTTCCATTCATCTCCTTCTCTAATTCTGATTTGATGATACCCACTTTTCAAATCAATTTTGGTAAAATACTTTGCTCCACTCAAACAATCCATTATGTCATCCATTCTTGGTATAGGAAACCTATACTTCACTGTGATCTTATTTATTGCTCTGGAATCTATGGACATTCTCCATTCTCCATTCTTTTTAGGTGCGAACACAACAGGTACTACACATGGACTCAAACTTTCTCTGATTAATCCTTTGTTCAACAATTCATGAACTTGTCGATTGAGTTCTTCATTTTTGGTAGGTGTTAAACTATGTGGTGCTTTATTTGGTAAACTAGCTCCAGGGGTTAGATCCATACAATGACTGATATCTCTGATTGGTGGCAAACCATCAGGTACATTATCTGAAATGATTTCTTTGTATTCAGTCAGCAAATTCTCAACTTTTGTATATATGTCATCTTCTTTATTCTTACTTGGTTTGTTAGGAATTAAAGCATAACAAATATCATTTCTTTTCAGATCTTTAACAAACTGTCTACCTCTCATGAGACAAACTTTCACAAATGTACATAACTCATTAGCAGATTCTTCAATCAAAGGCAACAAAATTTGCTTCTTACCATCAACCCAAATAGAATATCTATTCAGCCTTCCATCATGTATAGCATGTCTACCATACTGCCAAGGTCTACCCAAAAAAATATGACAACAATCCATTGGCATAATATCTCATAACACCTTATCATATTACTTTCCAATTTTCAGATTCACAAAACATTGTTCACTTACCATTAATGTGTGCTCATCTTTGATCCCTGAGATCTGATAGGGTTTTGGATGCTTCATCCTCTCCAACTACAATTTGGTGACCATATCTTCAGATGCCAGATTTTTTGAGCTTCCACTATCAACAATGACCTTCCAAACTTTGTCAACAACTCTACATCTAGTTTTGAACATACTATTCCTGATAGGATCTTTGTTATCTTTGTCACTCCATAGTATCCTTCAGACCATGAGGTTATTTTTAGGTTCATTGGATGTCTCCTCTCAAATAAAATCATTTTTTCTACTACTACCACCTTTCTTTCTTGCATGTGTACATTCAAAGGATTTGTGTCCTTCTTCACCACAATTGTAACAAGTTACTTGGAACCCTCTTCTGCTATAACCACCTCTGGAGTAATTGCCTCTTCCTTGGTATGAATTCCCACCTTTCCATTCAGTCTTTCCTTTGTCTTGGGATGTGTCTGGATTTGACTTATCTGGTTCAGATCTATGGTTTTCACCATGAGATCTACCTCTTCCTCTAGGGAATCTACCACCTCTTTGTCTTTATTCATACCTTCTATTTAAATTTTCTTCATCTTTTAGGGAAAATTGATATGCCTCTTCAATGCCTTCCATTTTGATCAAACTGATCTCATCTTGTATTGAAATCCTCAAGCCATTCAGATACCTTGCAAATCTTTCCACTTCATCTTCAACATGTCCAGATCTGATGTCCAATCTATAAAATTCTTCAGTATAGGCTTTGACTGACTTATCTTTCTGCCTCAAACTTTGCATTCTCCAAACTAGGTTAATTTGATAATCACAAGGGAGAAATTTTCCTTTCAATTTGTTCACGATTTTATCCCATTCCTTGATTTTTTCATTACCTTTCTTCTTTCTGTCCAATTGAAGATGTTCCCACCATAAGGATGCATGACCTTTCAACTCTGTTCATGCAATCTTGACCTTCTTGTCTTCTGCAACATTTTCATATTCAAAATATTTTTCCATCTCAGTGATCCAGTCAATCAATTACTTAGAATCTATCTTTCCACTATACTTGGGAGGATTAAACTGAGGTGTGGACATCAAACTTTTCAAATCTCTTAGGAATCTTTCATCTTCTTGATCCATCATAGGTGCAGGGGCAGCTTCACCTTGAACCTCTTAAAATTCATCATCACTAACATCTTCAATATGTCTTCCTCTGTGTTGGGCTATCTCAATAGCTTCCAATTTTGCAGCCATCTATCTAAGCATATCAGCCAGACCTTGATCATCATTTCCTCTCTCACAAACCATCTTGAAACTCTCTATAATTGTATCTCAGATCACAACCTACTACCCTACAACAAATATCTTTAGAGTTCACAAGAAGGAGCCACAAATCTCAACCTTCTTTGATACCACCTGACACAAGGGAGGTATGGATAACGAGGCGTAGGGCACACACGAAACCATCTAGCTTGCAGATACAATGCAAAATTAAACAACAACACAATGAGAGAAGAGAAATATAGATATCTTTATCATTAATTCAAAAAATGCAATACATGCCAGGCTGTAAGGCCTTCCTAGTTGTGGCCATATACATCAGAATGTATTACAAATGATCTTCCTACTATAGAGATCTTAGATCTTTAATATATTATCATTTTCCTTCTTTCTCTAAGACTTTCTACCAAACTAAGAACATACAAAATAATATATACAAGAGCCCAACAAAGAAGTCGACACTCAAAACCCAAAGGAGAGACCTAGATTTAGGTCCACACTAATCCCAAGATGGACCCCAAATAAATATAGTTATGAAATTTAAATGACAAAGTCAGCCAGCAGCTCCAACTCCCAAAGAGACCAACTTGACATAGACATGACCGAGCAATAGAAACACCCGACAAATAAAAGCCAAGAAACAACAACAAGCAAAGCCGAGAAACTCGGCAAGCATGCGGAGCAACATGAGCCGAGTAAAAGAAAACTTAAGAAATGAAGGAAAACTTATTTTTGGATGAGAAGGATTGCCAAGGACCCAAGATTCTCCTGCATCAAATAGTAACATTTCTCCCATAGATAGTCATGCGTCAATCATGCCACTCCTTTAGAATCCTTGTGACTGATGTTTTATGACCATGGAGTATCTCCATAAACTTTGCAACATTACCATTGTGCAACAAATTCTAGACCCTCATCTTCTTCCTCCATTCATCACATGCCAAGGGCTCAAGTCTCTTCCTATCATTACCCATAATGCACAGAATCACACTCGTAGCACAAAAGGAACAAAGGCTAATGAACTGTAGATAAAGAGTTTTGTTATCATTACCAAATTTAGATATAAGAAAGTTGAACAAAGCCTTAAGCACCAAGAAAGAAAGTGAAGGCCTTGGATAATAATTATCCAATTTGCCTAAAGTACATTGAACACCTTTAATAATCATTAAAAAATTTATTTTTTCAATCATTTGAATCAATGACAATAACTTCTAGGCGACTCATCTTTTATCCCCTTCATTAGCTAACCATTCATCCATTGTGTTTATTTCTTGATATCCATGGGTGATATAAGCATTATCAAATGATTTTATAATATACAAAGAGGAGGATATTAAATTACTAATGGTCCATGAAGGATTTATTAGGCATTTAAGAAACCTAATAATGTTATTAGAATGCCACTCAATCAAGACCTTCAAACAATTCAACTTATTGGAAAGTTTCAAGGCCTGATAGGCTCCCACCACCTCAGTAATGTGGTTAGTCTGGGAACCCAAGGGGGGTGTCACCACTTCTAAACGTAATTCCTTTTCCTCTCTTATCACTTCACCACACCCAAAAATTCTTGGGTTAGCCTTGGATGCCCCATCTTATTAGGTTTGTTTGCCTCTTGTTTGGCATATTTCAAAATTCTCATTTTTCTGAGCTCTGTTCTGCTAGTGTGAAGATGTGTGGTGATTTGATAAGGGTGGAATTGGTTAGCTGTGATGAATGGAAGAATAATGCCACAATTTGGTATCATTTGAAAAAGGGGGGAGTTATCCCCTACCTGTAAAAGCTCCATGGCTATGATCAAAAGTTTACTAGGATCTTTGTCAAAGAATGGAGGAATAGTATGTTGAGTCTATTCAAGAAAGAGGTCATGATTGATGAAAATCTAATAGTGGAAGTGAATGACCTTCCTACTAAGGGCATCAAGCACTTTAGATCTAGGGTTTATGTTTCCCCCTCTAGATTTCTCTCTATTTTTGAATATGAAGAGGTAGATAGGCTTTTTGGGGGTGATGAGGGGTGGGAAAGATAGGAGGATGACCAAGATGCCCCCTCCTCCAGTCAAAAACCTGACAAACATAAATTCCATGTGGATGAAGAGGGATGGAATACAGAGGAGGAGGATAATATATCCCATACTCCCTTAACAATTAAGAAGAAGATCATCCCAAATCAGATACATGTGAGTGTTAGTAATTGAAAGTGCCCCAAAAATTACTATGTTACATCACCCTCTAGTGCTAAAAAAAAAAGGTAAAGGGTCTCCTAGAATAGAAGGTAACAAGATAGGCAAGAAAGATAAAGGGAAAGGAAAATTAATTTTTTTAGTTGATTATGATAGTTCTATTGATCATGATGTTGTTATTTCTATTTCTGAGTTTGAAGAGTCTAGTCATCAAATGGAGGGTGATGCCCAGTTTTCTTCTGTTGAATTGAGACTCAGTGATTTTGAGGATAAGAGGGATTTTTCATTTGAATTCTTCAAAATAAAAAATGTAATTGTGTTTATTTCTTTAGACTAATTAAATGGGCCTTCCATGAAATTAGGAGCCTCCATTTGAAATACCATGTCGTGTCTTCCAAATTTGAAGAAATATAGTTGAAGGGTGATAATAATACTTCTATGCAAGCGGGTCTAGATCCTATGGGAAATACTAAAACAATGTCCCTTTAGGTTATGCTTTGTGCACTTAAGATGAGAAAAATATGATCATGGACTTCCTCAAAAATTATGTGGAGGAAGAGGAAAATATTAAGGAAATATATGATATGAAGCTGGAGGAAATGAACTGAAGGCTCACCAAAAGTGACTTCACTCTTAGGAAAATAGTGGAATACAATCACAATATTGTTTCTTCTTCATCTTAGAATATGAGAGCCTTGGTGGCTAGTTAGGATAATTTATAGCAGTAAATAGCCATTGTTGACCTGGATAAGGAGAAAGAGTCACCTTCTTGTGAGACTAGTGGTATAGGTAAAAAAACCAGAGCCATCTTCAAGAATAAGAATATCCTATATCCCAGGACATCATGAAACTGAAGACAGTGGCTCACAGAATGAGTTATCTTGAGGAGGAGGTCACTATGACCTTAAATAATCTAGGTTAATCTTGTTTGTTTCCTTTTTGTTGTATGTTTCTCTCCTGACTTTTTGCTAGTTTTTTTTCTTGGGATGGGCTGATTTTGTCATGTGTTTTTGTTTTCTTCTTGTCCTATTTTTGGTTTTTTTTTTTTAATTCATGATGGTGCAATTTAATACTATATATCTCATGTAATTGTTATTTAAAGGGTTTTGGGTCCCTTTAAAACCTATTTTTGCCTTAATCCAAACGTTAATTAATCTTAATTGTTATTATTTCTATGTAGAAAATAATATTTTATGATAAGATCATACACAAAACACCTCCATTAGTCGTATCTATTAATTATGTTTATCATCCCTCTTCTGTGTGATGATTACAAACAAACATCCATCGTCATAACCAACCAGTGAACATTTGGTGTCTTAATCTAGCTTTGAATTTTCTTCTAAAATAATGAGTTACATTCTTATAAGGATTTCTTCAACCAAAAACTATCCTTCTATTCAAGGTGGGGACATGAAATATGCCATGGTTGTTACGAATCTATACATGTGAGATTTATCCTTTGATATTTGTTCTTAGACACCTCTACTAAGTTTGGCTTAGGAGTTAATTCTTGGGCGGTAACATTCTTTTCTGAAAATATTTCTTTGGTGGAATAGAAGAGACTTTCGTATAAAAAAAATGCTCTTACACATTAATCTTTAAAATGTACAATTGTTTTCTTGCCTTCTTCTAACGAGGTTGAATCAAATGCCTTTACTAAACCTTTAATGGGTTCAACAAGGCCTTCCTTGAAGAATAATATGCACCTTCTTTGCTTCACATAAAATATGATAATTGAAAGGTTTTCCATCCTATCCTCTTTCTTCAACTGTCTAAAATGATTTTTTGGATCCCTTCTATCAAATCTTTCAGTCAATATTTGACTAAAGTCTTCCAATGTGGTAATTAATTCACATCATCAGGGTACCATGCCATTATATCATCATTTGTGAACTTTGAAGTCCATCAAGATGCAAGGTGGATAATTTGATAGATTTATCTTCAAACATTAGATTACGGAGAAGTATCTATCTAATTTCTATAACCAAGCCTTTCTTGAGGAGCTATTGGATCCATCAAAAGTATGAGTGGTTATTTTTCGCAAGCTATGTTGAATGTATTTCCTCTCTTAATATCTTCTCCTACATGCCTATTCCTTTTTTTTCATCTCATAAAATTATATGTTCATGTCATTGTCTAGATTAGATTAATCCTCCTCTCTTTTTGTTGCTTCTTTTTCAATAAATTTGATGTAGAGTCTAGGGGTTCTGACTCACACAACTAATTTTCTTACAAGGAATTTGAAGGAAAACTCCTACTCTCCTTCAAACTAATCCATAAAATATCATTGAACTCAAACTAAGAAATCTTCAAGGAAACATTTCATGGCCATGTTGTTTGGTAACTTCACACATATTCACAATGATCCCAATGTGTTACTCATTTAATACAATGTCAAACCTTACATAAACTTGAACAACATTCATAATTTTTTTAATCATTTCAAGAGAAGGGAAAATTTGATTTTTAAAAACACCAAACAAAAGGACCTCTTACACATAAGCTATAAATTATCACATGAAATTTTTAAATAGTGATGTAACTGTTTCATACAAATCATCCAACCTTGGATTCTCAAGGTCATGATTTAGTCTCATTAAGAATATCTCACTTTTGACTTCTTTGGAACACAACATCTCAAGTCCTTCTAAGCCACCTATACTAATAATTTCACACTCAATACATTCTTCCAAAATACTTCATTGCATATCCTTACAAGGGTTTTATGTGTTAGGAATAGTCCCAAGAGATAACTGAGAGGGGGGGTGAATCAATTATCTACAAGATTCAATTATTTTCAATTAAGTACATAATAACTTTAAATATAAACTCAACAAGATAACATAGATTTGATCAACACAATTTTGGTCACGGGGAAAACCAAATTAGGTAAAAAACCCAATGGGAATTAGCACCCACAAATAACTGTACTAGCTTATAATGATCCTTCTTAGAAGATCTTGCAACCCTATTAGGAGTTGTTATCTACAATGAAATAAGTACAGAGACCTGGTCAAAGGTCGGACCCTATTAGGAGTCTTTTACAATTAACCCTGTTAGGGGTGAGGACTCACTGTCCAAGAGCTCACTGCTCAGATGGTGAAGGCTGCAACCTTCTAGAAACAAGATATACACTATATCTGATAATGAAATATTAATTAGACCTTCTCTCTTGATCAGTTCCAGTGAATTATAGTCTTCTTTTGTTTCTTCACATAGATCTTTAATTGTATAACATTATGCTCTG
>MU223066.1:1983788-2044417 GCA_018584345.1 Thuja plicata | reverse complement strand
AACCTTCTGTAGAACAGATATGCACTATATCTGATGATGAACTATAGAGTAGACCTGCTATCTTGATCAGTTCCAATGTATTGTAATCTTTCACTTCTTCTTCACATAGATCCTTGATGAATGAAACACAACTGATATTTTGCTCTCTACTTTTTCTGTCTCTTATCTTCTCATTCACACTTAAAATTCCACAAATGAACTACTATAAGTATTTTCCTCAAAGTATGAGATCATGGGACCTATTAGGAAGCTCTTCATAACATCCTTGTCAGCTTCACTAATCACACAAGCATAATTAAAACCGCACAATATAAACTGAATAGATGTGACGCTTCACAAAGTCGGCCTCAACAAATTAACTCTAACATTGCAATCTTGTTGAAACATGTTTGGTGCCTTTAGATAATTATCTTCAACTCATAACTAAACTTTAATATACACACACATATCCCAAAGATAGGCACAACTCAAGAACCAATGCAATACATTAGCTCTGTATAGACAAACACCAGAAACTGTAACCGTCGTTAACAGAATTACACAACACAACTGAAACTTCAAATCTAAGTCAACATGTATGAATAGAACATAAACATGTCTACAACATGAATATAACCATGCAAGGCTTGATAATGTCATTCTAATAAGTACATATAGAACACTATTGTATATTATATGTTGTCATCAATGACAAACATACAATCAACTAGCTGCCAGAAGTAAATCTCCAACAATCTCCCCTTTGACATTGATGGCAACATATGATATTAAAAACATCTTCAGTTCATGGTGTCTTCTTTCTTTTTACAATCTTCTCAATATCCTCATCAAAGATAAATTTACATTGTTCCAGCTTCTCTATCTGTGTTTATAAACTCCCCCAGAGCATATGCTTCCCCTTACTATATACTCCCCCTTTGACATTAATGGCAAAGGGCGATGTTGGTTGTATTCTTGGTTTTGTTGGTTTGCCCTAAAATTTTGTTGTCATCATGCCATTTTCTATCTAAAATTAGAAGGTCTGTCCCATTTTGAAGTATCCCTGTGGAAATTCTGTGCTTTTAGGTCAAAATCCACATGAATAGTGAAAAACCCAAAACCCTGAGCTATCTTCTAAGTGAAAATGCAAAAAAGCCCTAAAATGTCAATCGAGTTTCTATTTTTACATTACCTTTTTGAGAAACTTAAGTTATTAAAGTCATGTGCCTTTTTTAATGGTCGCCTAGTCGCTTAATCCTAAAAGCATATTCCTTTTTTTCATGAGACTTGGAGATTAACTATTGTCAGGATGTCTCAAAAGGAAAAAGAATATTCTTTGTAAGTTATGAGACTTAGCGAAATACTTCAGTCGTGAAGTATCCTAATGGAGAAATACATCATTTGGTAACATGGAAACAAGCAGTTAAGTCGTGGTGTTGTGCAATATATCCTGCAGTTAGCAAATTATCATGAGACTTAGCGATTGCTTCAGTCGTGGCGTCTCTAGATTAGAACATAGTTAGTCACAAGTTAAATGCTTTTGTCGCCAAGTCTCCAATTTAAAAGTTAGTTAAGTAAAAGATTCTCAGACTTGGCGACAAACCTCAAGTTGATTAAAATATATGGTGGTCGGGTAGTCACTGGTTAAAAATGGTAAGTCAAAATTTCTTCAGCGATTTGGAGACATGGTTAGGATGAGACATGTGTCCACAGTGAATAGAACAAAGGTTAGTCGCATGGTCTCCCAAAAGGAAAATATCATTTGGTGATTAAGAGACTAAAGGGTGTGAGGCTATGTATTTTAATATTGTTGCATTGTCTCCAAATGATTTAAGGTTTTCAAAATATACTCAGTGACTTAGTGAAGCCGTCAGATGCAGAATTATAAAAGATCAACGGTAGTCACTGAGTCTCTATTAGATTTGCATAAGAGTAAAATATTCTCGTGACAATGAGATTAGCCTTAGTCGCGTAGTCTCTGAGTTAAAATTAAAAGATAAGGTTTCATAACCTATGTCATGAAGTCTCTGAAAGAAATATTAAAGAGCATTTTTAATCAGTAATTGGGCGACTAAGCTTAGTCGCGGGGTCTCGTAAAGTGAAATAAACATTTAGAGATTTAGCAATAAGAGTTTAAAAGATAAAAAGTAACCTTGGTCGTAGTGTCTCCAAATAAACTCTGGGTTTGGCATTTGATCTGGCGACTTGGATTCATTTAGTTGCGTGATTGCCAGAAGTTAATCATGGTTAAGCTAAGTGAAGAAAATCATACAATCACTGGATCTCCAAAATAATTGAGAGTTAAGAGATTTTATCAGTGACAAAGAGATAATGCACAGTCACATGGTCGCTAAATATGAAAAGTGATAAAAGGTGGCAGTTGCTAACATGACAACATAGAGATTCATTGTCCAATGAGAATCCAGGAGATTAATTACTGTGTGAAAAGGTAGCTGAGATGTCTGGTGAAGAGCCAATCATATGAAGACATGTCATTCTGTTCAAATTTTATAAGGGTTTTTCTGAAAATGCACTCATATGAATTTGATTTCCTGTCACATTCATGAGCTACGACTAGGATTGCAATTAATTCCATAGCATGTTAACTTGACGGAAAAATTGATTGTTTCTTCAATGATGAGCTAAGTACTTTGCAAAGTTACCATAAAGAGATGATCACAGGTTCATTTTCATTTATCATACATCCAGAATTTTAGAGCAAAGAATTGCTAGGTTTTATGTGTTCATAAAGTAGAAATTGATCAATTTTAGGGTGATTTTCAAGTTTTCAAGGTTCTTGAATTGTTAGCAGTGCACAGAGAAGAGTAGGCAGTCCTGAGAGAAGATTTGTCTCAATATCGGTAAAAGAGAAAGTGAAAACAGAGAAAGATGAGTAAAGCAGTCAGTGTGGCTTCTACCAGTGGGAAGAGTGATGAAGTAGATGATGATGCTAAGGGAAAGAGGATTTTCTCTGATGAATTTCTAAATTTATTGCCTCGGTCTACGCAAAACAAGAGGGCACATGCCAACTTATTGGTAGATGAGTACTGTGAAATCAGTGATGCCTGTACACCAGGTTCCATAGGTATTTCTTTATATAACTATTTTATAATAATTATGATAAATCCATCCCAATATCAAACCCTTGGACTAGTGGCCTGGCTAATTTAATTGTCCCTAATGTCTATGTAGATGTAGACTTGTTTCTAGGTCTTGCAAGCCATTACGACTCTTTATCTAGGACAATTAAAAAGAATGATGGTACTGCATTGTTGATTTTGAATAGAAATTCATTCATGCAAGCCTTTGGTTTATATAGTACCATGTCCACCAAGATAAATATTACCACACAAGAAGAAAGGTATAGGTTACAACTTGGGGTTGCTAGAAACCAATTGCACAAACATATTCTTAAGGAAGTTAGAAACCATATTGCCCCTATACTTGGAACTGCACCCTACTGTTTTAAAGATTTACATTTCTATATCAAGTACATTGCTTATGTTTTGTGTAGAGTGTTGGGTATAGATGGAGGAGCAGAGAAAATAAATTCTACAATTTTAATGATGGTATTAGATTTGCAAGATGTGCATTCTAGTACTAGTTATGACTATATACAGTACATCATTGATAAAATGCATGAGGGGTTTGTGGCTGTGCAAAAGAAGGAGAAAAATCCTAAGGAAAAGGATCCTAGGTTTTTTTCATTATTCTATCCTGATGCATTTGTTATTGAATTTCAATTATGGGATCCTGAATGTGAACAACTTGAACCCTCAGAGGATTTTTTAGGACCGGCCCAATCCTATTTAGTTTTGGATTAGGATATGGAATTATACATCCAAGGACTCTTACTTTTGTGGATTTGAGAACTGGATTGTATATCCCTTGATGCAGAGTATGGGTATTAGAAAGACTACGCTCCCAGTGAAGGTGATCTGCAGTTGTTGAGATCTTGTGAGTATGTTGATAAATGGGAAGGTGACCATAACTGGGGAGACTTCTTTTTAGAAGAGAATTTTACTATGATTAGGGTATATGGATGCACACATCCTCCTCATGTCCTACCATATCATGTTCCTTCCACAGTTGTAGCTATGGAGTTCATTTGGCAGCTATTATTGACAAATAATGAGCACTTTGCACCACATAGGAAGGGGACATTAACCCCTAGGCAATTCAAAAAAATTTAGTTTACAATTGGTAAGGGTGTTGTTGATTTAGTGAGCATATGGTTGGAAAGATGCAAGACGGGAGCAACATTGTATAGGTACATTGATCCAGAAGGATTTATTACAGGAGCTACGAAGCTCTTAACTCCTACCATACCAAACACAAATGTACATGGTATTTGTGTGGAGGAGGATGTTACAAGGAATATCCTTGATGAAGATGAGGTAAGAACTAGAAGGGAGAGAATTCAAGAGCTATTGAATTTAGAGAAGCAAATAAAAATAAATGGATTATCATTTGGAGGTTTTTACCCTGACCTACCCTATTTTGATAAAATTAGAGTTATGAGAGATAATTTTTATACACTCTGTGAGCAATTAGATAGAGTTTTAGATATGAAGAAAGGGGGAAAAGAGTCTGAATATGAGAGTGAGAGTGATGGAGAATATGCCCATCCACATCAAATTGATCCACCCCAAAAAAATGTTGCAGAGGCAGCTTAGATACAAGGAGAACAAGGGCATATCATAGACCTAAGTGAGGTTTCCCAGCCAGATGATATAGAGGAGCCTGCCACCAAGAGGCAAAAAGTTGACCCTGGTCAAACCTCTTATACAAGAAAGGAGAAAAAATGAGGTAGGATAAGTGCTCTTATTCCTGGGAACCGATTGTATGACCACAATTTGAGAAAATAAATTAGAAAATAAAAGAGACAACAACATGATGAAAAGGAGAACATAGAGTTGCCTCTTAGGGCATCTATTTATGAAAGGCTACTTTGCCAACAACAGTTTTTGTGTGATGACAATTTTATAAAAAATGATGAGTTTAAAGACTTCTTAATATGGCACAAAAAGGAGAAAATTAGAGAACATCTGAAGTTAGATGGTGAAGAGGCAATGAAAAATGAGGCTCTGCTAGCTCTGCAAAGCTATGACCCTAATAGTGAAGATGTCTCTCTTGATGAGACTAGAAAGATGGTTTTAAACAGTGGAATTTTTCTTGTTAAGGGCTGGGATTTAGCCTCAGCTTTCATAATTGATCAAATTAGAAAACAACCATATCTTAAGATGGCAAGCAAGATCCAGATGGGTGATATGATTAAAGGGTTTGGATACAGTCCAAAATCACAAGCATTTGCCATGTGGAACTTATGTCCAAAAGACCAGAAGCCGCAACTTGTAAATATTCAAGAAAGCGTGGTTGGGAATAAAATGGTTTGGATAGTACAGAATACTAGAGATCTTGAGATTTCCCAGATCATGACACATTGGGCACACTTGAATGAGGATAAGACAAAATAGTTGTATAAAAAGTGTGGTATTTTGATTGAGGAGGCTAGTGCCTGAGCAAAGGATAGGGAATTATGTCATATAACGATACATCAACAAGACATGGTAATGGCTGAGATGAAAAATAAATTACAAGAGAAACCCAAAGTGGTATGTGTGCCCTCAGTGTGGCTTTGCAGATAAAGGAAAAATTTGAAGCAAAGGAAGTGGTTGAAAAAGTGGATGTGGCCAAAAATAATGACGTGGCCTTAAATGCATTAAGGAGCATTCTTTAGCATAGGATAGATATACTAAAAGATAAAATAGATATCATCCTAAATGCTTATAAAAAATTACCCATCTTACATGTAGAAGTAATAGGGTATATTTCAGTTTTGAACCATTATTTTGTCACTTGGTCTCCTAGGGTGCAAATGTTTGAGAAACTTGCCTCTTTGCAGCAGCACATGTCAGATTTACCAGAGATTGTTACAGAGGTGGAGGATGAAATAAAAAAGGTAAATGTATCTTTATCTTTCTTCAAAGGTAAACTAAATCAGATAGAGGCTAAGATAAGCCTATTTTCACCAGATTTCAATAGGTTTGTTCCTCCTTTGAAAGGAGAAGATGATCAACTTAAGGCCTTCGAGGCCTAGAGAAACGAGTTTGACAGTAGAATGCCTAGTAATGAGGCATTTATTTCAGGATCTAACTTAGATTTAGATGGTTTTAATAAGATTTTGGATGAAGCATTCAGCGTAGAGACTGACATAAACAAATTTTTAGTGGATGTCAAAGGCATCACTGATGTCAGACGGGAGAGGCAGAAAGGACAACTACAGAGTATATAGAGTTTTAAATGGTCTGCAAAGGATGAGGTGATAGCTTGGGACTTAATGAAAAAACCAAAGAAGAAGAAGCCTGTGGTGATTGAGGAAGAGATCCTGGATGAGGAGTAAAGAGGAAAACTTGGCGCCTAATCATTGAGAACAGGGAGGTTAGTTATTATCAAAGACAAGTGTAGGTTAGCGTGAAATGGTGGTCACTTGATCTCAGAATGAATATCAGATGCTATCCTGAACATTGTCAGACAAAGGTGCCAGAATCTAGATGAAGACAAAGAAAAATCAGATCTCATTCCCTTTTTTTGTCTTCCCACTGCTTATACATCCTCATTTCTTGTATTTTCTGTACTTTTAGGGTTAGGTTCCTTAAACCATTCGAAGCTTGTTGCATCCTAACTTTAAGGATTCCAAGATGGTTAAGGTCCTATATATAGATCAAAATTGTAATAGTTTGAAGAGATGAAATATATTGGCAAACCAGACTTTCTAAATTTTAGTCTGTGTCTTTGAGCTTTTTAAGCTTTTTATGTACTGAAGCAGAAATATATGAATCAAATATAGTGCAACTTTACTCTATACTATTGTTGTCTCTTTACTTATTATGTATGCTCTTTTATGTTTAAATATGTAAGGCATTTTTAACCATATTAGTTACAAAGTAGCTATTTAATTGCTTGCAAGTTTCTTTCAAGGGAAGAACTAAGTTTTGTGAGTAGTTTTAGGGATCATAACAATATCTAAGGATTTGATACAATGTTATAGAAGTGATAGGATAGTTTGCAAGGCATCTTATCTAAGTTGTATGTACGTTGTAAGGCATCTTATAGTATTCGGTTTTTATATTTCTGTGGATTTTTATTGATTCTATAAGCCCAAGGATAGGCACTGGTCTAGGAACTTGTTTGGTAATATATCATCATCCAAATATTCAATACTATTCAAAATCAATTATTTTCAGAATATATGTGTAAAATCAATTGTACTCATAGTGATTACAGTTGAAGCTTGTTGATTCCTTGAAGAGTAAATAATTAGGTTGCCCCTCCTAAAGTAAAAGGAAGAAGGATGAAAGTCCTTGTCTCATTGGTTTATGTTATTAAGACCATAGCCAGGCTTGTAGTACTCTATTTCAAACTAATTATTGCAATCTCCAAGGTAATTTATAAGTTATTACAGTGAGGTCTGAAGTAAATAACCAGTGAATGAATTAGTCCACCAAATACATAGGCTGAAGAATCAGCAATATTTTAATAGGTAATACCTGCCCGAGTTTGTGGAACTCAAAAACAAAGGAGGTGATAATATGCATCCCTAGTGTTATCAAATAACTCAGCAATTATCCTTTCTCTTGTCAAAAGGGAGTTTGTATTCAAGTATAATTAGTATACTGTCATTTTAAGGTTGTGGTGCAAGAAAAAGAGCTAACAAATTGGTGACTCCGTTGGGGAATAAATTATTTAAAGGAATCCCAAAATTTGGTTGCAGACAAGTAGTCATGAGTACCAAAGAAGGAGTTTTGAATTACAAATCATACTAGTTATAGTTTTCAAAGTTGTCTTTTGATAAGTATTCATTTATTCAAAATTATTGGGTGGCGACTCTAAAGAAATCTCTGAGATTAGTGCAAATTTAGTAAGTATCTTTTAGAATGAATACTAGGTCAAGGATGAGAAATGATCCTGAGAAGGTTTTATATGGTGGAATCCCATCATCCTCAAGGATGGAAATGTCTTGGAGGGAAAATAGAAACCAAGTTAGTATGGATGAAACCCCTCCAAGAGGTAAAGAAATTAATGCTAGAAGAAACATAAATAGCAATCAACATTCTCATGATGGAAATAATTCAGAATATGAAGAAGCTACAGAAAGGGTATTAGAAACACCTACAGTCACTTCTAATTCTAATTAGAGAGTAGAAACAAGTACATCTAGTTCAGATTCTAAAGATGATCCTTCTGATGAGCTAGCAAATGAGGAGAAGTTCATCATGAAATAGCTTGCCCTTGTTCAACAAATGAAAAAGGAGAGAGAAATGAGAAAGAAAACAGATGAGCATAAAGATGTTGATAAGAGTAAAAGAAGATCTTCAAGACATCAAAATATGAGAGATACAGAGAGATCTCAAAAGGACCAAGAAATACCACTCACTCATAAGGCTTCTAGTTCACAGAAGGATAAAGGTAAGCAAAAGATGAATGAATATAGAAATTAAGAACCTAAGTTTTAGAAGCCTTTAACAGAGAAAATGTCCAAATTGGATATTGATTTAGAGAAATTGAGAATTGAAAAAGAAACCATGGAGAAAATGTTAGAAAAGGCACAAATGGAAGTTGAAACAGTTGAAATGAAGAAGAAAATAGATTTTTTGCAGTCTTCAAAGTATTCTCATGTTGGGCCAGAGAATATTACTACTTCTAAAATAAAGACCACTACTTCTAAAGAGAATGACAGTTTTCAAAGGAAACCATTGCATACTGAAAGGTATAAATAGTTTAAATTTGTTGGTATCCTTGGATATCCTAATGATTTCCCTAAAGATGTGGGTGATAGAGGAGAAAATATCCCAAAGTCTGTAGGTAACAATGTTATTTCTTGTGAAAAACATTTAAGAAAGTTCATTGATTTTGTTGATGACTTAAATATCACTCATGAGGATGTATTAATGAAATTATTTGTTCAGTCTTTAGTGGAAGATGCAAGGGAATGGTTTAGGAGCCTTTCTAATGGATTTGTTGTTTCTATGGATGAGTTAATTGAATTATTTAAGGATCAGTGTGGAGATAAAACAAATAAAGGCTTTTTGTTGAATGAGTTTAAAATATCAAAAAGAAATACAACGAAGAGGTCACAGAGTTTAATACAAGGTTTCAAAGAGCTATGCACAAGATATTTTAGAAGATAAGGCTGGATGAAGAGGTATTTCTAGAAACTTATTTGAATGCCTTTGATTCTAAAATGGGATATGCTCTTAGAGATAAAAACCATAGAACTCTTACTGATGCTTATAAGATAGCAGTGGATATTGAAAGGAATAGAAGAGTATCTAGTAACTTGAATACGAGTGATGATTCAAGGTTTAGTAGGAGCATGTTATGCCCTACATCCCCATCCCTACATTTTGTGTGAAAAATTTTGGTTCCCCCTTTTTTTCTCTTGCTTTCTGCTTTTGGCTCTTGCCTTCTCTTTTCCTTTGTTTTCTTTGTTTTCCTTCTCTGGGGTTTTCTTTCCCACGGTGTTATTTTGTTTTGTTGGTCTCTTGTGTCTCTGGGACCTGGTCTCAGAGTTGGTCATCTTTTGTCAAGAGCTAGATTCTGGACTCTGGGGTTCCTCACCACGATGTCCTCTTTCTTTAAGGTGGCATCGTCACACGGAATCCCTTGGCCCGGAGTCCGGAGGTCTGTCTGTCCAGAGTTTGCGCAAGGATAGGTAACTTTCTTTTACCGCGGGTATAAATAGAAGTTACATGTCATTTTTACATTTACCATGATTAAACACTTGAGCAATCAGAGTGATTTACAACAATTTTGCGGTAATCTAGTGCTAACCATTCTGAGCTTTTTTGAGCAATTGTGGATGGTTTGTGGTGGCAAGTTGTGATCATTTAGTGGTTGAAGCTGTTGTAGAACATTCGCGGTGGTTTATTTCCCTTGCCCTCCTTCATTTTCAGGTTGGTGCCTCCTCTCTGTTTTGGCTTTCCTTCTTTCTGGTTTTGTCTGGTTTTGTGTTGTTTCACTTTGTGCTGTGCCTTATGTTTCTTTCTGGTTCACCACCCGTTGGTGGGTTGGCTCTACCAGAGGGTTGTCCACCTTCTGTGTAGATGTAACATAGTCTGTAGATGTGTGAAAATTGTTAATATTTTGTACATTCTTTGTTTTTTTAAATACCTTCTCCACGCTATGTATATATGTAAATTTGGTGTATATTTGTTATGTATCCTTCCAGTTTGCATGTGTAAACTCGTCAACCATATTGTACTTTGATGTATATTCCATGTATATTCTACTTTGGTCTATCGAGCTTGCTACACTACTTTGATTTCTGGTTTTAACTTGCAATCTCGCTCTGTGTGGGATACCGCTTGGTTGAAACTCAGCTCTCGGTCAATTTTGACTAGGTGGTTTTCTCTCTCCTCCATAAACCAACCTGACCTACATTTATGTCCCATGCACGCAATTAAATTTGTCCAAGTGGCTTTTTCTTTTCACATATTCAGACAGTTGGCTCCGCCGCCGTCACCATAACTCCACTTTATTGCTCACCTACATGGCACCCACGTGGGTCTAACAGCTCACTTTTTGTGCATGCCTTCCAATGGTTATTTCCCCAAGCTCCAAGTTTCTTTCCATCACCCACCCCATGTCCTTTTACTAAGTGTGATAAAATCCCCTGAACCTGAATGGTTAGTTGAAATTCTAAGTTCACAATATACATATGTACGCTTTCTAGAGTTTTTGAACAAAACTAAATTTTCAGGAGAAGCAAGTGCCATGATGGTAAGATCTCTAGACCCTAGAGCAGTTTTGTTTATGTATACGTAATGATGGTCACTTTTCCCTGTAGGTTTCCAAAACAATATACTGTCATCATGTCTAAAGCCTCTACATCTTCACCACCTGGAAGTCTGGAAATTCCTTCTATGACGGCTACCAGAGTGACTGTTAGGTCCAAAATGGAGAAGGCTCTAGAGAAGCTGCCCCTAAGAATAAATATGTAAAGGACAGTGTTATCATGGGCTCAAAGATTGAGTGTAAACTCTAGCTCATCACCGACACCAGCGTTGGGACATGGCCTTAAATGCAAGCCCTGGTGAAGATCATGTACATTCAAAGACAGGACAGAGATCCATTGGCCATCCAAATCAAGAACTATGTGATCCTTAAGGTAGCTTGTTTCCTGTGCTTTGTGCAATCACCAGAGCTATTTCTGACACTTGCAGCACACTACAACACATATGTTCGGGCTATTATGCTCGCAGCCCCGGAGCCAACAGGGTACCCTACTCCCATGGTGTCCCTCAATTTTGATACCTTTCAGAGGGTCTTGGGAATCCCTCAATTTGACAAACCGGCCATAGTCACCAAGTCAGATGCCTTGGCTCAATTCAAGCAGTTGGAAGAAGCAGCCCGTATATACATGAACAATCACTGGCTAAAGACACCGAAGAGGGATCCCAAGAGGATGAAGCTGGAAATCCCTAGGGGAAAATTTAAACAAAGCATCCAAATGGCAATGATAGCCTTATGCCAGGTTTATAGACACCACATGCCTGAGAGTTCTCTAGGTGGATGTACTACTTTTTTTTGGGTATCAGCACGAGTGAAGAATACTTTGACTATGCTACCATAATCTCCAACCATGTGGACTCCCAGTTCCTTCAACTGGCCAACAAGAAGAAGTTTTATATGACTTTTTATGTTCTTTGGGCCCTGGCACAACAATGGCCCCACACCAATAGACTACTCACAGAGGGCATACTCGAGATCAGCCTAGGACAGAAGGCCCCTTGGGACCATTTCCCACAAATTCAATGGGAGTCCAACTTTCCAAATTTTTGTCGGGTAAATGATGCCTTCGTTTACTACCACCTACTCACACCTACCCGGAACACAGGATACCGCCTATCCACAGAAGTGATGAATTTGGTCTGGAGCTATGGACATTACTACATACAGTTTCAAAAACACACTTATATTAGGGTGACTGACTTCTCTAGGAAACCCTACTTGTTTCCCAAACACTACTAGGACAAGATAGTTCTCCTAGAATATTGCAGGCAAATAATGGAGCTGCATGCACTCTTTGCCTTAAAGAAGGTAACCAATATTCCATTCCCAATGACTTGTGGGAACTATTCATGCAGTCTGGCTGCCGCAAAAGAAGTGGATAATGAGCTTAAATGCTATAACCTAGCAGAATTCTACTTGGAGTAGAAATATTTTGATCCACATGGAAAGATTTCAATGGCACTTCCCCGGGCATTAGAGCCCTATCAATATCACATGGAGGACTTCTAGAGAAACTTCCAAGATGACGTGGAAGTCTGGGGGTGGCATTATGTTAGAATGACCACGGGAATGATGGAAAGATTGAAGCTTTGGAGATTCCCAGAAGACTTCTTAGACACCAGCTCCACAGAGGATCCCCAATACAGAGCAAAGGGGAGTGATAAATTGACCCTTCCACCAATGAATTGGGACACCCAGGATGGGCCCATGATTGAAGAGTTCACTCATAATATAGTTGAACACAGTCACCTTTACTTCAAGAAGGTGTGCCCTGAGAGTACCCGCCTGGTGGCCCAGCCAATACCAAAGTCAACCCTGAGGGCTGGGACTTCTTCGCAGGGAGTTAATAAAGGAAAAGGGATAGAGACAACCCTGACCTCACAAGAATTCCCCATTAAAGAACAAAAAAAACAATCAGTAGCGGCTTCGCAGAAAATATCAGAGAATCTGCTCACACAACTAGCTACTCCAGTACTTATGGCTAGACAAATTCATCCCACATCCTCCCCTTCACTAGCAGCCCTGATGATTAAGGCAAATGGGGTGGATTTGGTAGAGTAAGCAATAATAAGGGATGTGGGGCCACCATTAGTTACCTGGAGAAAGAGAGGTTTAACCAAAAGCATAAGGTAGAGCCTAAGCTGGGGATGTCCCAGACCCCACAAGTTGAGATCCTTTCTTCCGACTCCCCGAAGCCAGAAAGGGAGCCAGAGCCTACCGATGTCCTATCCAATCCTCCTCTGCAGGAGGAGTTTGATGATGTTTTTGCAACCAACGAGTTCAAGAATCTGCAGGGGGACATCAAGAAAATAGAGGCTGAAATCCAAACACAAGAGGAAATTGAGGAACAAAAACCTACACAGGAGCAGGAGGAGCAGATGGAAGAGGAGAAGGAAATAGAGCAAGAGATCACCACCGAAGTCTTGGAAATACAAGATACGGGGGTGGACCAGCAGAAGAAAAGTGAACAAATGACATCCACTGAGGGAATCAGACCTATGGGAGAAATCGTAACCTTAGCCGCCGTGTTCCAAGTGCCACTCCCCGGAGTGACCTTTGGGCAGGTAATAACCATGGCCCAAACATTAAATCTTGGACCGGTACCTCCTTTATTGCCAATGGATATACCAGTAGAGGAAGAAATCCCGGCGATAGAGGCCGAAGAACAAGGAGAGCAACAGGAGGAAGAAACACCTGGGATAGCCAATGAAGGTCTAGCCAAAGCTAAAGATACAAAGGACAAGGTGGAAGAAATAAATGTCACTAGGGGAAATGTTCTTGATGAAGCCTAAGATAAAGATGAAGGGCCAAACAAGACTCACACTACTGAGGAGCAGCAGCAACGAGATATAGGGGAAGAACTTAAAGAATAGACTTTAGTGAAAAATCCACCCCTGCCACCTCAGTGGTTAGTTGAGAGAAAGAAAAGAAAGGCTCTATCCAACCCCAAGGCTCACCTCTCCTTAGCTGAAATAATGGCTCAGGTCCAGGGTCTACCAAAGGCCAAGAAGGCCCAGACAGTTCATACTCTTTGAACTAGGCCAGGTGGAGAGACAGTTGCGGTTGTGGAAATGCCTCCCCCAGATGCTAATGAGGCAGCTGCTGAGGCCGGAGACTATGATTTCATATAGATATTGCTGGGAAAAAGAGAAAATTAGGGTGAAGTGAACCTATTGAAGGAAGCGACCAGAGCCATAGAGGCTCGATATGAAAAGGAGGCCCAGAGGCTCAAAGAAGAAAAGGAGAAGACAACAAACCTTATGGGGTTGCTTATAGAGTTGGCTCGGCCGATTAGTGTCATTCCTCTGGAGGCCTCCACATATAATGTGCCATTACCATTGAGTGACATTGACTCCCTGTGAGCAATGAAGAAGAAGGCCCAAGAGGTCGATGAGTGGGTCGCTTTGTAGGTAGAAAACACCCGACGGTTCCTAGTATCCATCCTCCCACATTTGTATGTGGCTTGACACATTCTGCATCAGGCGGAAACTATCATTAACATATGGGAGGGTGATATGGAAAATTATGGGGCATGGAGGGTAGAACTTGAAGAACTCCTCAGTCTGGGGGAGGAAATGGTTTCTGAGTCTAGGATTTTGGGAGAAGAATCATTCAATATTTTGAGGACCCAGCACTCCAGACTTGACCTCACATTGGAGGTGCTCAAGAAACTAGTAGGGGTTTTTTAGGATAAGGTCAACTCGGTCCAGTATTCTTCGAATATGTACAAAGCATTTGTCACAAAGGTCTCCGGAGCTGACCCATTTAGCACTGATACATGCACCCTGGAGGAATACATTTTGGGGAAGTTTGATGAATTGATGGAATCAAGATATCAATCCCTGGAGGGGGTGGATGGGACTCAAATGGTGAGATTAACTTGCATGATTCTTAGCGGTCATGATGCGGCAAAAATGGTTGATGAATTCAAGAACAGTGTTCTGGAGCTAGAAGAGCAGATTCAAGAAGCTAAGTACCGGCGGTCTGGCCTCATAGAGATTGATGAGGATGGAATCTCCCACCTCCTCTAGACCTTCAATGATAAAAAGCAATAATAAATTTTCTCTAGGGCCGAAGAAAACCAAAGCATTTTGTATTCTTTATTCTTTCAGAATGAAAGTTCCCAGATCCCGGAGTTCTAGATCCTACATTTTTGCATTCTTTCGGTGATTTGTGTCCCGGTCCTTGAGGCCAACTGGTCACTTTCAAGTAGTTAATAAAGGTTGTTGAAGGTTGTTAGAAGACAAATAGCTACATCAAGGCACATCAAATCAATGATGGTCTTCTGACAAATAAGCTTCTCGAGGCACCGCTTCAGCTATACACCTGGCACATTGGAGACAGGGTGCCACATTCCCCATTTATGAGGCATGTAGCCTCGATCCCTGGAGGACCAGATTTCTTCCTTCTCTCTCTCAGCTCTCTTCTCAAGGTTGATTCTTCCACTCTACCTTCTTGTCTCATTTTTCTGACATGTCAGGCCTATTCTATCTCAAGGCCTTTTGTAGGGTGGCACAGGTAGTACCGGCCACCGGATAATATATTCTATTGTATAGTGTAATGTGAAATAGGGTTAGGGTTAGGGTTAGATGAAAATGTGTATAAATAATAAGTTTGGCCCTTTTTCAAGGGTCGGCAAAATTGATGATTTTGCAGTCCATAGCAATAGAGAAGAAGTATTTTCATTTTAGTTGCAAAGCTCAATGCTCCTTGGTCTTTTAAGCTCTTTAATAGTTAGACACTCCCTTAGAGCTTCCATTGTATCATGCACCAATGCTTGCTAGAAGGAATATTAATGAAGAAGAGATGGTTCTTGCAATGACATTGTTGGCACTTTGTCTTCTAAGTTAATGGTATTTTATGTTTAATATTCTTCATGTCTTCTGCTCTGATATTTAAGTATATTAATGACCTCCTTTCCCTTGGTACTGATCAAATATGAACTGAAGGTTGTGTAGTTCTTCATAACTATAAGTAGATGGAACACTTCTAACCCTACAGGATCTTTTTTCAATTTATTTGCTAAGTGTAGAAGGCTTGGAGAAACCTTACCTTCCTGAATCTCCAAAGAGAACAAGTTGAAGAAACTAGCTATCCCCCTCAAAAATAGTCACATCTCCCAATTGAGCCCCGCACTGTCGTGACTCAACACCTAGGTGGTTGGAGGCCTAGGGAATCTCATTTCCCCGGGTAACCTTTTGCAGGTAGAGTTGGTCGGTACCCCAATATTCAGTGACAACTTATGAATGTTGACAGACCCGGTCACCAAAGCCCCGTCAACAGAAACTTAAGGTTGTCAGAAGGCAAATGGCTACATCAAGGCAAGTCAAATCAATGATGGTCTTCAGACAAATGAGCTTCTTGAGGTGTCGCTTCAGCTACACACCTGGCACATTGGAGATAGGGCACTGCATTCCCCATTTATGAGGCATGTAGTCTCAATCCCCAGGGGATCAAATTTCTTCCTTCTCTCTCTTGGCTCTCTTCTCAAGGCCAATTCTTCCACTCTACCTTCTTGTCTCATTCTTTTGACATGTCAAGCCTATTCCATCTCAAGGCCTTTTGTAGGGTGGCATAGGTAGTAATAGCCACTGGATAATATATTCTATTGTATAGTGTAATGTGAAATGGGGTTAGGGTTAGGGTTAGATGAAAATGTGTATAAATAATAAGTCCAGCCCTTTTTCAAGGGTCAGCAAAATTGATGATTTTGCAGTCCATAGCAATAGAGAAGTAGTATTTTCATTTTAGTTGCAAAGCTCAATGCTCCTTGGTCTTTTAAGATCTTTAATAGTTAGACACTCCCTTGGAGCTGCCATTGTATCATGCACCAGTGCTTGCTGGAAGGAATATTAATGAAGAAGAGATGGTTCTTGCAATGACGTTGTTGGCACTTTATCTTCTGAGTTAGTGGTATTTTATGTTTAATGTTCTTCATGTCTTCTACTATGATATTTAAGTAGATTAATGACCTCCTTTCCCTTGCTACTAATCATATATGAACTGATGGTTGTGTATTTCTTCAGTATTTAGTATAGTCTATCAGAGCATTATTGATGCATGGAATGTTTAAATATAACTATAAGTAGATGGAACACTTCTAACCCTACAGGATCTTTTTTCAATTTATTTTCTAAGTGTAGAAGGCTTGGAGAAACCTTACCTTCCTAAATCTCTAGAGAGAACGAGTTGAAGAAACCAGCTATCCCCCTCAAAAATAGTCACATCTCCCAACTGAGCCCTGCACCGTTGTGACCTAACACCCAGGTGCTTGGAGGCCTGGGGAATCTAATTTCCCTAGATAACCTTTTACAGGTGTAGTTGGGCGGTACTCCAGTACCCGGTGAGAACTTATGACTGTTGACAAACCTGGTCACCAAAGCCCCATCAACAGAAACTTAAGGTTGTCAGAAGGCAAATGGCTGCATCAAGGCACGTCAAATCAATGATGGTCTTCTGACAAATGAGCTTCTTTAGGCACCACTTTAGCTACACACCTGACACACTAGAGACAGGGCACCACATTCCCCATTTATGAGGCATTTAGCCTCGATCCCCAGGGGATCAAATTTCTTCCTTCTCTCTCTCGTCTCTCTTCTCAAGGCTGATTCTTCCACTCTACCTTCTTGTCTCATTCTTCTGACATGTCAGGCCATTCCATCTCCAGGCCTTTTGTAGGGTGGCACAGGTAGTACCGGCCACCGAATAATATATTCTATTGTATATTGTAATGTGAAATAGGGTTAGGGTTAGGGTTAGATGAAAATGTGTATAAATAATAAGTCTGGTCCTTTTTTAAGGGTTAGCAAAATTAATGATTTTGTAGTCCATAGCAATAGAGAAGCAGTATTTTCATTTTAGTTGCAAAGCTCAATGCTCCTTGGTCTTTTAAGCTCTTTAATAGTTAGACACTCCCTTGGAGCTACCATTATATCATGCACCAGTGCTTGCTAGAAGGAATATTAATGAAGAAGAGATTGTTCTTGCAATGACGTTGTTGGCACTTTGTCTTCTAAGTTAATGGTATTTTATGTTTAAATTTATTCATGTCTTATGCTCTAATATTTAAGTAGATTAACGACCTCCTTTCCCTTACTACTGATTAAATATGAACTGATGGTTGTGTATTTTTTCAGTATTTAGTATAGTATATCAGAGTATTAATGATGCATGGAATGTTTAAATATAACTATAAGTAGATGGAACACTTCTAACCCTGCAGGATCTTTTTTCAATTTATTTTCTAAGTGTAGAAGGCTTGGAGAAACCTTACCTTCCTAAATCTCTGGAGAGAATGAGTTGAAGAAACCAACTATCCCCCTAAAAAATAGACACATCTCCCAACTGAGCCCTGCACCATTTTGACTCAACACTCAGGTGCTTGGAGGCCTAGGGAATCTCATTTTCCTAGATAACCTTTTGCAGGCAGCGTTGGCTGGTACCCCGGTATCCGGTGATAACTTATGACTGTTGGAAGACCCGGTCACCAAAGCTCCATCAATAGAAACTGGCACTAGAAGGAGGGCATGAACTCATCCCCCTCTCTAGATTCTGATTTTACACCTCCCGAGGGTTCCCCAATCCATAGTTTTAAGAGTCAAGCTTTCGGTGGGATTGGGTCTTTCTCCCTAGCAAAATTTGAGAGAATCCTTAGGTCAGCCCCAAACCCCAGAAATTTTTTCAAACTTGAGTCTCCTACTCGAAATAAATGGACCCCGAAAACCACACCAACCACTATTGTCTGGGGGTCCAGCATACCTCAGAATACCCAAACTTCCTAGACAATCAGGGGAACCAGCACCCAAACTACTCAAAATCTAGTTCCCCCAATGGCTACATGCTTTGGTAACACCGGGTTCCCTATGGGAACTTTTTTGGGTGCAATCAATGACTTACCCCCACAGCCAGAGAAGATTTGCCCATGATATGAGAACTTAGGCTCAAGAACCGTAGAAGAACACTTACAGGCATACAAGGATGCCATGAACCAACACCGGATCCAACATGAGGATGTTGTGACCCGGATGTTTCCTCTGTCCTTGGAACAAGGTGAGTTGAACTGGTACCTAAACCTTCCCGCCAACTCCATCAATAGTTGGAAGGACATGGAGGATTCCTTTCTAGCTATCTTTCACGTACACGTGGACCCAACTTGGTCCCACATCTAGTTTATCTCCATCAAGAAGGAACCCAATGAACCCCTTGCAACATTCAACCATCGATTCTAGCATTCCTTGAAGTGATGCACAGGTCCTTTTATTCCATCCCTGAAAGTAACCATATAGACTTATCTTAACATGATGGACCCCTTCGTGGCTACTCTCCTTTGGAGAACACCCGCTAGAGGCGACCGGGATACTCTGGCAAAATTTTACAACCTAGCCCTAGAGTTGTTCCGTGGCCTCAACAAGTCCGCAGGTGAGATTGGCCAGAACATGCCCTTCAACATGATCCCTGGTGGAACTGCGTATGCAAGGGGATATAACCCCAATCTAGCAATAGGTGCCCCCATGATGGCAATGAATCCCTCGCCATCACCGATAGACCAGCAGGCCTGATATGTTTACCCATCATAGACTCAATCAATACCAGGTCTAAAAGTCTTCCCTTGGAATCAGCCGCAGTAGGTACAATAGCCTCAGACACAACCGCCCTGAGTGCCCTTCTTCTAGTCAACCATGACTGGAGGATTTCCACCCTCGACTCTAGTGAATACTACTACCTTCCTGGGAAACCAACAACAATAACTGTCACATTGTGATGCAAACACTCAGTTGAACGCCGAGGTTGAGTCCCTGCGATGAATGTTATCTACCCTGACGGTGGCTATGGGTCAGCTGAAGGTGGGGTCCTATGCGCCCCATAATTCTAATTCCCAGAGAGGGAATATCTTCTTCGGCCAACAAAACAACAATGTCGGGGGAAGAAACTTTAACAATGGGCCTTGGCCCAATCAACAACAACGGAACAATAATGTGAACACCAGAGGATCGCCTCTGAACCAAAATTGCAATCAAATTGGTGCTGGACCATCACACTTCACACTAGTCATAGACTTCCAACCCATGACCAATTGGTGTAGATTGCATGACACAGGCTCCCACAATGAGGTAAATTGTGCCACGCTGGAGAAGGTCATCATGATCTCCCAGCTGGATAGACAACAATCACATGATGCTACTCCCCTAGAGCCTCCTGTACAAGAGTCAACCCATAGTGCCTTCACTTGTGAGACCATCTTCTTCATAACTCCCAGGGAAGACAAAGAAGAATCCAAATTACAAGGGTTCTTTGATGAATCGATCCCGACCTTTGAGGCCAATGCCTTCACCAACCCGTGGCCACCTTACAACACATAGAGCCAGCCTGGTAAAGGACCAGTTTACATTCCCCCTTCTAAAGACACTCCTCCCCAGGATAATACAACTAATCAGACCGCTCCTCTAAAAGGCTCTAGCTCTAACCAAGTGAAAGACCTAGCCGAGGGAAGTCATCAATTTCCAAGGGGAAGATTTGACATCACAAAGGCGTTAGAACAAAATACCACCTCCATGACCTTGATGGAGGTTTTGCTAAACTATCTTGAGTAGAAAAAGTCTCTTCTAAAGCTCTTGGGAAACCTAGAATTTGTCAATCACCCACCCAAGACAGTCTCTTTTGAAGACACCAACGCGACTGTCTTCTGAGGAAACAATGAAGATCCTCCCTTCTTACTAGGCTTGAATATCCAAGATAAAAATATACACAACTACGTAGTAGATTCTAGAGCTTTAGGCAACATCATGCCTCTATCCATATGCCAGAAGCTCAGATTCCATCCCACCCCATCTAATGGCGCAGTGATTCAATTAGACAAAATGGCTGTGAAAATGGTGGGGGAACTGAAGAACATCTAGATACAGCTTATCCAGGACCCCAGGATAGCCAACATAATCAATGTCCAAGTGGTGGACATCCCGGAGACTTACGGGATGTTATTAAGTCAGAATTGGTCAAAGTCCTTGAATGGATACTTTTTGACTGACTTCTCCCACTTATGGCTCCCCTGGGAAGGAGAATCAAGCAAGATCCGGGTTGAAAGTGAACCCTAGATAAAGTAGGCCCTTACCAAAGTCAGGAAGGTTAGTGAGGTCTTCTTCTCTGAGACTTCCGCTGGGGTGTACTGACCGTTTGAAATCTTGACATTCAATTTCACCCCCGAGGAAGATTCCATAGTTATGCAGAGAACCCAGGACCTAGAATAAAAGTTGAGGGTTGAGGTTGAATCTCAAGGTGCGACAATGACCCCCGCTACAATCTTGTCTGGTACTTGGTGTCGAGTACACTATCAAAAACATTCAGAACTAGAGTGTGAACTCTACCTTTCTGTTGCTACCTGACACATTGACACCTTTCGGAATAAATAATGCACAACTAATTCCCTAGAACCCAGTATCCTGACTAGGAACACTTCCCCCACAGTGCCACCTCCCTAGGAATCCAAAATTCAAACTTCTCTAGAGATAAACCTCACCCATGCACCAACAGTAAGGGAGGAATCTCCTCCCAAGTCCCCCAAAAGAAATCCAAAGGCTACTCCCACTCCCCAGCTCCAGAACACAAATAATGATTTTTGGACCCTTAAATTTGACGGGTCCCAGTCCAAACAAGGCTGTGGGGCTAGGGTAGAATTAATTGACCCATGAGGGAAGTCCTTCCTTACATCCTATAGGCTGCAGCTCAACTATATGAATAATGTTACAGAGTACAAGGCTCTAGTCCTTAGACTCTTATTTGCATTAAGAAAAGGAATCACCTACCTCCGGGCCCTGGGTGATTCAGAGTTGGTTGTCAAATAGGTCTAGAGCCAGTATACATGTCATGACAAAAGGCTGGCCACATACTGCAATTGGGCATGGAGCCTTATTGAATATTTTGACGCCTTTGGCATTGATCTTATTCCCTGACGATGAAATTATGTCCCAGATACCCTTGCTATTTCTGCCAGCACACTTGAGCCCATGGCCGACTCACGACTCCAAAGATTTTTAGTTGAGATGGTCACTACCCCATCCATTCTAGGTAATGTCACCCACTTCCAGGTTTTTGAATACGATCAGTATATCCTAGCCTTCATGGCCAATGTTGGTGTCTTTGAGGATCAAATAGTGGAAGAATGAGACCATGACGATATTGGACAGGGTGACGAAGATGATGGGATCATGGACCTACCCACTAACACCATCCCAAAGGGGATGGTCACACTTGAATGAATCTTTGACTCAGACCTTTGAGGCTAAGAAAATTTGTCATCCTCCTCCGAGGGAGGAAAGTTTGAAAAGGTAAACATCGGCCAGCCTGGTGAGGAAAAGATGATACACATTGGTACCTCCTGCTCCCTTGAGGAGAAGGAAAATATTCTTGTAGTTCTCTGAGAATACATAGACATGATTGCATGGGCATATGAGGATTTGAAAATATATGATACATCCATTATGACTCATACCATCCCCTTGAAACATGATGCTAAGCCTTTTTGACAAAAGTAACGACTGGTCAACCCACTGATCAAGCCTCTAATTCGTCAAGAGGTGAAAAAGTTGCTGTCAGCCCAGATAATCTTTCCAATCTGGCACACTACGTGGGTTTCCAACCTGGTCCCTGTGAGGAAAAGAGTGGTGAAATTTGCCTGTGTGTGGATTTCTAAAATTTGAATAAGGCCTCCAAGAAGGATAATCACCCTCTCCCCTCATTGGATGAGGTGTTATAGATAGTAAATGGATCCCAGATGATGTCATTCTTGGATGGGTACTTCAGGTATAACCAAGTCATGGTTAAGTACTAAGACAAAGAGAAAACAACATTCACCACCAAGTGGGGAATGGTTACATACAGGAGGATGCCCTTTAGTTTAATTAATGTAGGGGCCACATTTCAAAAGGCTATGGACATCACGTTTGAAGGCCTTGTGAACTGATGTATAATCATCTACATGGATGATTTGACCATCTTTTCCTGGGACATGCGTGATCATGCCGCCCACCTCACCCAGACCTGCGAGAGATGTCACCGGTATGGGATATCCCTCAACCCAAAGAAGTGCATATTTGGGGTCATATAAGGGAAGTTTCTTGGGCATATCATCTCCAAGAAGGGAATATCCATTAACCTTGAGAGAGTTGAAGCATTGTTAAACTTACAAATGCCCGGCAGTAAGAAAGAGATGTGATCTTTCTTCAGAAAGATCAATTTTGTTTGGTGGTTCATCACAGGATTTGCCGAGATAGTCAAACCACTCAATGAAATGATGAAAAAGGATATCAAGATTGAGTGGAGTCCTAAAGAAAAGTGGGCATTTACCCAGATCAAACAAATGATAACAGAGGCACCTGTCTTGGCTAGTCTGGACTACTCCCTTCCGTTTTATATTTACTCCTTTGCTTCACCGCATTCTACCACGGTAGTGTTGACTCAAAAGGTTGAAGGGGAAGAATGACCAATAGCTTTCATGAGCTCCCCCTTCAAGAATGCCAAGGTCTGGTACTCATCATTAGAAAAGAAAGCTTTTGCTCTTGTTTGCACCGTGAAGAAATTCTAGCATTATATTCTCTAGAGAAAAGTACACACTATCATCCTGGACCAGGCCGTGAAGTCTCTGCTAATGCATAGTGAATTGGGTGACATATGGAGGGAAGTGGATGGCCATCCTCTAGGAATATGACTTAGAAATGTAGCCCATGAAGATAGTCTGAGGCCAGGAACTAAGTCGGGCGACGGCGGAAGAGACTTCATGTATAGAATGCCAAACTTACATGGTGGAGTCTATCACTCGAGACTCATGGTATACCAATCTAGTATATCTATTGCTAAACAAAAAATTCTTAGAGGGGTTACTTCCCAATAAATGTCACACCTTGCGGATGAAAATCACTCACTTCATGATCAAAGACTCTACACTTTATCACAGAAAATACGAGGGGGTGTACCTTCGGTGCATCAACAGAGATCAAGCTGTGAAGATGATCGATGAATTCCATGGGTAGTTTGGAACTGGGCATGGCTCAGCTAATGCCACCACCCATCAGATCCTCTGGGCTGGGTACTATTGTCCCTATATATTTAAATATGTTTACACTCACATTTGAAGATGCCACACTTGCCGAACCACAGTGCATCGTGACCGTAACCTGGCTATGCCTTTACAACCAGTCTTTGAAGCTAGGCCCTTCGCCCAATGGGAATTTTACTTTATTGGGAAAATTAATCCCATCTCATCTGCCAACCAATGGTACATCCTAACTGCTATTGATTACTATACCTGATGGTCACAAGCTATACCTTGCAAAAATAACATGGCAGATGTGGTTATTAAGTTCTTGGAAGAAAACATCGTCACAAGATTTGGAATGCCCTTCGCTTTAGTATGTGAAAATGGTCTGACATTTTCTTTGGCACAATTACTTGATTGGACCTACAATCGGAAGATCACCCTAAAGTTTTCTAGCAACTATTACCCCCAGGGGAACGGTGTTGTCGAATCTACGAATAAAAATCTACTTGAAGTGATCAAAAACCTGCTAGAACAGAATCCGGCACCAAAAGTTGAGATTTTCCCTCTGGGTGGATCCCATTTGAATTAAAGCTGCACTGGGAACATCCCCATTCCATCTAGTTTATGGCCAAAACCCAGTATTCCCAATCAACTTACAAATCCTAGTTTTGCAGTTTATGTAGGAATTCAGCAACCGGGATGACATCATGGAGGTTCAGCTCCTAAATCTGGTGTGGATGGAAGAACAACAAGACACAACCCTTGACCATTTTGCGCATCACCAAGCAGTGGTAAAATGATGGTTTGACCGCAGAGCCCAATACAAGGCTTTTTAGATTTTAGACTTGGTCCTGCTATGGGACAAGGCCCGGAAAAAGAAGGAAAAGCACACCAAATTCCAACGGCTCTGGCTCGAGCCATACTTAATCTCAGATATCTATGGGGCAAATACCTATCACCTTAACACTATGGCTAGAGAACCTATCCCATTTCCCATCAATGGAAAGTTTCTTAAACATTATTTTGAATAAGGTGAGTTTGCCCAAAGTTGTATTTTATGTAAGTTTTAGGCTTGTAAATATTTCTTTCCCGGTGCCTTGTTGGGAGGTACCTTTCCTTGTAAATATTCTTGTTGGCTATCCTCTAGGGTAGTCCTTTTACTCTGGTTGTTTCCATTTTTGTTTATAGTCTTCTCTCCAGGTTCTGGCATTTTGTTCTTCTTGTAAGGATTGGAATGCTTCGCATAAACTCTGGTCTCCAGGATGATGTCGATAGCATGGTGAACTTTGGAATCTATTGTTAGCATAATGGAATCAGTCTAGATTCTAGAGTTATTTTATGAGTTTGGTAGTACATTTTGAGTAGTCTTCATCGGGTTTATTTCCAAAAATCTAGCAATCAGTGAAATAAAAAAAATGAAGGACAAGTAATCAGACACATCGAAGGTAGATCGGTCGCACCAAGTTGATTGACCCAAGTCTAAACTTTTAAAAGATTCTTTTTAGGTCTAGAGTTTTTATCCCCATTTAACATATAAAAAAAATAGGTGAAAGGGTGAAAGAAGTACCGCCATTAAAATTAGCTAAACTCAAGCTTGATGGTGAAAGAAGTAACGCTCTCCCACCCAGAAACATGCAAAATAGAAAGAAGTGGGACAAAACTTTAGTCTCTGGGAGATATGAGCAAATCAGATGACTTCATGGTTTGATGTACTTAGTGCCTCCTCTCTATTTCTCCCAGAGGTCATTGGCTTCATTTCCTTCCAAATCACACACGTCACCACTAATGAAAAGATCATAGGTTACACCGTAGATGGCCGGATTTTCTCAAACATGCTACTCTTTGCAGGTAAGATGCTTCGAGGTAGTGATTTGTTCTAGTTTTTGCTAACTAGAGATTTTGTATTTCTTGAATGCATTGCAGCATTCATCCCAAATAGTCACCATTTTTTATGCCCTACATCCCTGTCCCTACATTTTGTGTGCAAAATATTGGGTCCCCCTTTTTTTTCTTGCTTTCTTCTTTTGGCTCTTGCCTTCTCTTTTCCTTTGTTTTCTTTGTTTTCCTTCTCTGGGGTTTTCTTCCCCGTGGTTTTTTTTTTTTTTGTTGGTCTCTTGTGTCTCTGGGACCCAGTCTCAGAGTTGGTCATCTTTTTTCAGGAGCCACATTCTAGACTCCGAGATTTCTCGCCGTGATGTCTTCTTTCTTTAAGGTGGCATCGTCACACGGAATCCCTGGGCCTGGAGTCCAGAGGTCTGTCTATCTAGAGTTTACACAAGGATAGGTAACTTTCTTTTACTGCAGGTATAAATAGAAGTTACCTGTCATTTTTACATTTACCATGATTAAACACTTGAGAAATCATAGCAATTTTAGAGTGATTTACAGTGATTTAAGAGTAATCTAGTGCTAACCATTCTGAGCTTTTCTGAGCAATTTTGGGTGGTTTGTGGTGGCAAGTTGTGATAATTTGGTAGCTGAAGGTGTTGTAGAAAATTCACGGTGGTTTCCTTTCCTTTCCCTCCTTCATTTTCAGGTTGGTGCCTCCTCTCTGTTTCAGCTTTCCTTCTTTCTGGTTTTGTCTGGTTTTGCATTGTTTCACTTTGTGTTGTGCCTTGTGTTTCTTTCTGGTTCGCTGCCCGTTGGTGGGTCAGCTCTGCCAGAGGGTTGTTTGCCTTCTGTGTAGATGTAACATAGTCTTTAGATGTGTGAAAATTGTTAATATTCTATACATTCTTTGTTTTTGTAAATACCTGCTCTGCACTATGTATATATGTAAATTTGGTGTATATTTGTTATGTATCCTTCCAGTTTGCATGTGTATACTTGTCAGCCCTATTATACTTTGATGTATATCCTATGTATATTATAATTTGGTCCATCAAGATTTCTACACTGTGTTGATTTCTAGTTTTAACTTGCAAGCTCGCTTTGTGCGGGATACCGCCTAGTTGAAACTCGGCTCTCGGCTAGTTTCAACCAGGTAGTTTTCTCTCTCCTCCGTAAACCAGCTTGACTTAAATTTATGTCCCATGCACACATTTAAATTTGTCCAAGTGGCTTTCACTTTCCGTGCATTAAGACAGTTGGCTCCGCCCCCGTCACCATAACTCCCATTTATTGCTCACCTATGTGGCACCCATGTGGGTCTGACAGCTCACTTTTTGTAAATGCCTTCCAATGGTTATTTCCTCGCACTCCAGGTTTTTTTTCCATCACTCACACCATCTCCTTTTACTAAGTGTGATAAAATCGCCTAGATCTGGATGGTTAGTTGAAATTATAAGTTTGCAATATACATATGTATGCTTTCTAGAGTTTTTGAATGAAACTAACTTTTTAGGAGAAGCAAGCGCCATGATGGTAAGATCTCTGGACCTCAGAGTAGTTTTTTTTATCTATACATTCTGATGGTCACTTTGCCCTGTAGGTTTCCAGAACAATATACTGTCATCATGTCTGAAGCCTCTGCATCTTTACCACCTGGAAGTCTAGAACTTCCTTCTATGGTGGATAACAGAGCAGCTGTTAGGTCCAAAATGGAGAAGGCTCTAGAGAAGTTGCCCCTGAGCATGAAATATGTAAAGGATAGCGTTATAATGGGCTCAAAGATTGAGTCTAAAGTCTAGCTCATCATCGACACCAGTGTTAGGATGTGGCTTGAAATGCAGGCCCTGGTGAAGATCATGTACATTCAAAGATAGGTCGGAGATCCATTGGCCATTCAAATCAGGAACTCCGGGATCCTCAAGGCGGCTTGTTTCTTGTGCTTTGTGTAGTGACCAGAGCTTATTCTCACACATGTGGCACACTACAACACATCTATTTAGGCTATTATGGTCGTAGCCCCGGAGCCAATAGGGTACCCTACTCCCATGGTGTCCCTCAATCCTGATACCTTCCAGAGGGGCTTGGGAATTCCTCAATTTGACAAACCGGCTGTAGTCACTAGGTCAGATCCCTTAGCCCAATTCAAGCAGTTGGAAGAAGTAGTCTGTATATACATGAACAATCATTGGCTAAAGACACCGAAGAGGGATCCCAAGAGGATGAAGCTAAAAATCCCCAGGGGCGAATTTAAAGAAAGCATCCAAATGGCGATGATAGCCTTATGCCAGGTTTACAGAGAACCACATGCTCAAGAGTTTTCCAGGTGGATGTACTAATTTTTGCTGGGTATCAGCATAGGCAAAGAATACTTCATCTGGGCTACCATAATCTCCAACCATGTTGACTCCCAGTTCCTTCAACTGGCCAACAAGAAGAAGTTTTATATGACTTCTTATGTTCTCTGGGCCCTGGCACAACAATGGCCCCACACCAATGGACTACTCATAGAGGGCATACTTGGGATTGGCCAAGGACAGAAGGCCCCTTGGGACCGTTTCCCACAAATTCAATGGGAGGCCAGCTTCCCAAGTTTTTACCGGGTAAATGATGCCTTTGTTTACTACCACCTACTCACACCTACTTGGGATGCAGGATACCACCTGTCCACAGAGGCGATGAATTTGGTCTGAAGCTACAGACATTACTACATATATTTTCAATAGAAGATTTATATTAGGGTGAACGGATTCTCTGAGAAACCATACTTGTTGCCCAAACACTATGTGGACAAGATAGTTCTCTTGGAATATTGCAGGTAGATAATGGAGCTGCATGCACTCTTTGCCTTAAAGAAGGTAACAAATATTTTGTTCCCAATCACTTGTGAGAACTATTCCTGCAGTCTGGCCATCGCAAAAGAAGCAGATAATGAGCTCAAATGCTATATCCTGGCGAAATTCTACTTGGTGTGGAAACATTTTGATCCGCATGGCAAGATTGCAACGGCACTTCCCCAGGCATCAGAGCCCCATCAATATCACATGGAGGACTTTTGGGAATACTACCAAGATGATGTGGAAGTCCAGGGGTGGCATTATGTCAGAATGACCATGGGAATGATGGAAAGATTGAAGCTTTAGAGATTCCCGAAAGACTTCTCGAACAGTGGCTTCACAAAGGATCCCTAGTACAGAGCAAAGGGGATCAATAAATTGGCCCTTCTACTAGTGAATTGGGAGGCCCAAGAAGGGCCCATGATTGAAGAGTTCACTCGTAATGTAGTTGAACGTAGCCACCTCTACTTCAAGAAGGTGTGCCTTGGGAGTACCCGCTAGGTGGCCCAACCAATACCAAATTAGACCCCAGGGGTTGGGACTTCTTCCCAGGGAGTTTATAAAGGAAAAGGGATAGTGACAACCCTGACCTCGCAAGAAGTCCCCATTAAAGAACAAATAAAATAATCAGTAGCAGCCTCCTAGCAAATGTGAGAGAATCTACTCACACAGATGGATACTTCGGTACTTATGGCTGGACCAATTCATCCCCCATCCTCCCCTTCACTGGCAGCCCTGATGATTAAGAAAACCAGGGTGGATCTGGCAGAGCAAGCAGCAATAAGGGATGCGGGGCCACCATTAGTTACCAAGAGAAAGAAGAGGCTTAACCAAAAGCCTAAGGTAGAGCCTGAGCTGGGGATGCCCCAAACCCCACAAGTTGAGATCCTTTCTTTTGACTCCTCAAAGCCAGAAAGGGAGCCAGAGCCTACCGATGTCCCAGCCAATCCTCCTCTGCAGGAGGAGTTCGATGATGTTTTTGCAACGGACGAGTTCGAGAATCTGTAGGGGGACATCGAGAAAAAAGAGGATAAAGTCCCAGCACAAGAGGAAGCTGAGGAACGAAAACCTACATAGGATCACAAGGACCAAATGGAAGAGGAGAAGGAAACAGAGCAAGAGATCGCCACCAAAGACTTGGAAATACAAGATATAGGGGTAGACCAGTAGAAGCAGAGTGAACAAATGGCATCCACTGAGGGAACTGGACCTATGGGAGCAACCATAACCTCATCTGCCATGTTCCAAGTGCCACTCCCCGAAGTGACCTTTCGGTAGGTAATAACTGCAGCCCAAACATTAAATCTTGTCCCGGTACCTCCTCTATTTCCAACAGATATACCAGCAGAGGAAGAAATCCCAACGACAGAGGCCGAACAACAAGGAGAGAAACACAAGGAAGAAACCCTCGGGACAACCAATGAAGGTCCAACCAAAGCTAAAGATATAGATGACAAGGAAGAAGAAATAAATGTCATCAGGGGAAATGTTCTCGATGAAGCCCAAGATAAAGAGGAAGGGTCGGACAAGACTCACACCACTGAGGAGCAGCAGCAATGAGATACAGGGGAAGAACTTAAAGAATAGACTTTGCTGAAAAAAACACCCTTGCTACCTTAGTGGTTAGTCAAGAGAAAGAAAAGAAAGGCTTCATCCACCCCCAAGGCTCACCTCTCCCTAGCTAAAATGATGGCTCAGGTCCAGGGTCCGCCAAAGGCCAAGAAGGCTCGGATGGTTCATACTCTTCGAACCGGGCCAAGTGGAGAGACAGTTACAGTTGTGGCAATGCCTCCCCCAGATGTTGATGAGGCAACTACTGAGGCCGGAGACTATGATGTCACAGAGATATCGCTATGAAAAAGAGGAAAACAGGGTGAAGTGAACCTATTGAAGGAAGCGACCAGAGTCGTGGAGGCTCGATATGAAAAGGAGGCCTAGAGGCTCAAAGCAAAAAAGGAGAAGACAAAAAATCTTATGGGGTTGCTTATAGAGCTGGCTCGACCTATTAGTGTCATTCCTCTAGAGGCCTCCACATCTGATGCACCATTACCATAGAGTGACATTTACTCCCTGTGAGTAATGAAGAAGAAGGCCCAAGTGGTTGATGAGTGGGTCGCTCTACAGGTAGGAAACACCCGGCACTTCCTAGTATCCACCCTCCCAGATTTGTATGCGGCTTGACACATTCTGCATCAAGTGGAAACTATCATTAACATATGGGAGGGTGATATGGGAAATTATGGGGCATGGAAGGTAGAACTTGAAGAACTCCTCAGTCTGGAGGAGGAAATGGTTTCTGAGTCTAGGATTTTGGGAGAATAATCATTCAATTTTGTGAGGAGCTAGCACTCCAGACTTGACCTCACATTGGAGGTGCTCAAGCAACTGGTAGGGGTTTTATAGGATAAGGTCAACTCGGTCCAGTATTCTTCAAATATGTACAAAGCATTTGTCACAAAGGTCTTCAGAGTTGACCCATTTAACACTGATACATGCACCCCAAAGGAATACATTTTGGGGAAGTTTTATGAATTGATGGAATCAAGATATCAATCCCCGGACGGGGTGGATGGGACTCAAATGGTGAGATTAACTCGCATGATCCTTAGCGGTCATGATATGGCAAGAATGGCTGATGAATTCAAGAACAGTGTTCCGGAGCTAGAAGAGAAGATTGAGGCAGCTAAGTATCGGCGGTCCAGCCTCAAAGAGATTGATGGGGATGGAATCTCCCACCTCCTCTAGACCTTTAATGATAAAAAATAACAATAAAGTTTCTCTGGGGGCCAGAGAAAACGAAAGCATTTTGTATTCTTTATTCTTTCAGAATGAAAGTTCTTGGATCCCAGAGTTTTAGATCCTACATTTTTGCATTCTTTCGGTGATCTGTGTCCCATTCCCCAAGGCCGACCGGTCACTTTCAAGTAGTTAATAAAGGTTTTCAAAGGTTGTCAAAAGGAAAATGGCTGCATCAAGACGTTGAATCAATGATGGTCTTCTGACAAATGAGCTTCTCGAGGCGCCACTTCAGCTATACACTTGGGACATTGGAGACAGGGTGCCGCATTCCCCATTTATGATGCATGTAGCCTCGATCCCTGGGGGATCATATTTCTTCCTTCTCTCTCTTGTCTCTCTTCTCAAGGCCGATTCTTCCACTCTACCTTCTTGTCTCATTCTTCTGACATGTTAGGCCTATTTCATCTCAAGGCCTTTTGTAGGGTGGCGCAGGTAGTACCAGCCATAGGATAATATATTCTATTATACAGTGTAATGTGAAATAGGGTTAGGGTTAGGGTTATATGAAAATGTGTATAAATAATAAGTCTGTCCCTTTTTTAATGGTCAACAAAATTGATGATTTTGCAGTCCATAGCAATAGAGAAGCAGTATTTTTATTTTAGTTGCAAAGCTCAATGCTCCTTGGTCTTTTAAGCTCTTTAATAGTTAGACGCTCCCTTGGAGCTTCCATTGTATCACGCACCAATGCTTGTTGGAAGGAATATTAATGAAGAAGAGATGGTTCTTGCAATGACGTTGTTGGCACTTTGTCTTCTAGGTTAATGGTATTTTATGTTTAATGTTCTTCATGTCTTCTACTTTGATATTTAAGTAGATTAACAACCTCCTTTCCCTTACTACTCATCAAATATGAACTGATGGTTGTGTATTTCTTCAGTATTTAGTATAGGATATCAGAGCATTATTGATGTAGGGAATGTTTAAACATAACTATAAGTAGATGGAACACTTCTAACCCTGCAGGATCTTTTTTTGATTTATTTGCTAAGTGTAGAAGGCTTGGAGAAACCTTACCTTCCTGAATCTCTGGAGAGAACGAGTTGAAGAAACCAGATATCCCCCTCAAAAAGAGTCACATATCCCAATCGAGTCCCACACCGTCATGACCCGACACCTAGGTGCTTGGAGGCCTGGGGAATCTCATTTCCCTGGATAACCTTTTGCAAGAAGAGTTGGTCAATACCCCGATACCCAGTGACAACTTATGACTGTTGGCAGACTCGGTCACCAAAGCCCCATCAATAGAGAAACTTAAAAGAACCAAAGTATAAGGAATATTGGGCTCCTCAAAACAATAGGCCTTCTTATAATATTACATACAATCCTCAAAATAGAATGCAAAAAAATCCTTATGGAACTCAGTTCAAGGATGGGAAGCCTGTTATTCTACCTAGAAAAGAGAAGACAGATAACAAAACTCCAGACCCTCTACATAAAAATCCTGTCCATTTTTGTAATGATGATCCTTGGTGTGAGGCTTGTGAAGCCCCACATAACCCTGATTTTTGTAGTGTTTCCTTAGACTTGAGAGTAAGTGAAGAGAAGAGAAATGATGAGGGTGAAAAATGTGATCATAATATGACAAATACTTATTCATGTCATGATATAGATTTAGATAGTTAAAATGAAAATCATGATTCTTGTAGCTCACTAAGAAGGGTAGAAAATCATCATCAACAGATTTTGTCTGATAGTGAAGCTGAGGAAAATGATGACCTTATAAGATGTTATGCTCAAGACAATTAGGATGTTCCACTTATTAGAAAAGCTTCAGATGAAGAGAAAGCTAGGATTACTGTAGATTTAGTGAACAAGGCTAGAAGCAACTACCATTTGAGAAATAGGGCAATGGGTAGTACTGGTAGTCAGCCATCGGGTGTCTTTATAAAAGAAAATAAGATAGACACTAAGTATGTGAAAAAAAAGGAAGGACCTGGTGAAAATATAAATAAACATAAGGTCAAAATCATTATAAAAGCCCTTAAACCAAATGTTGTACAAGAAGCAGAATTGAAAAGGCATGAAACAAATACTCCTGTTCAAAAGATGGAAAGCAAAAAGTTAAAAGAACCAGCTCTAAATGAACATATTGAGGAAAGTGATATTACTATGGATAAATCAAAATCCTTAGATGTGAAATATACTCTAGTAGATATGGGTCAATATTTGTCCCAAATGATAGTTAAGGTGCCATTTCTAGAGAAGATGAGAATTAAAGAACACAAGGAAAATGTAATGTCATTGTTAAATAGTGTGCCCATAATAAAGATTCAAAGTCCAGAGAATGTGGGAAAGAAACCAATTAACAAAGGGAAGGAAGTTGAGGTGTTAACATCTGAGATTCCTCAAATTTTTTTGAATATAATTTCTTCCCCAAAAGTTGTTGACCCATTTTTTCTTTCATTAATAATTAATAGAAAGATGCTAAAAAATTGTATGATTGATTCAGGAGCATCTAATACTGTTATGCTAGTGGAAATCATGAGGTCAATGGGATTACAAGTTGACACTCCTCATGGGAGATGTCAAGCTATGGACTCTAGAAAGGTCCTTGTGATTGGTACCATTGAGGCAATGCCTTATAAATTAGCAATCTGCCCTGATGTAGTAATTATTATGAATGTCCTTGTGGTTGACATCCCACCACATTATGGCATGTTGTTGTCAAGAAAATGGAGTGCTTCAATGGGAGGTAGTATACAAAGTGATTTATCATATGCTACTTTTAACATTTCTGGAGAAAGTGTCAAGGTGTTAAGAGAGAGTAGAAATCCTCACATGATAGAGAGATTTGAAGACACTAACATTAATTGTTGCATTGATATGGATATGGAGAATTTCGGGATGCAAAAAAATGAACTTTATTATCAGCATGAGAAGATTGACCCTCTGAATAGAGAATTGATTATACAAGGTGATGGATTGTGGAAAATGTACTTTGATGGTGCTTGCTCAAAAGAAGGATCAGGGGCAGGTGTATTGTTGGTATCTCCATCAGGTACAACTTTTAAGTATTTATTTCTATTAGCCTTCCAATGTACAAATAATACTGCTGAGTATGAGGCTTTGTTTTTGGGACTTGAAATTGCTATCAAACATGGTATAAAATGTTTAAAGGTTTATGGTGATTCTGAGTTGGTAGTAGCTCAAGTTAGATCCAAATATGCAGTAAAGAATGATAGATTTAAAATGTACAATTATGCTATTTCGGATCAAATTGAAATGTTTGATGCCTTTGATATAAGTTGGTTAGAAAGGTCAAAGAATATAATGGCTGATTTTTTAGCGAATGTTGCTTTGAAAAATGATGATTTGACCTTACATGGGGTGTCAATACTAGAAGTCAAAACAAGACCAGTTGTTCCAGACAACATATACAACTGGTAGGTTTTCCAAGATGATTAAGATATTCTAAGGTTTATGCAATGTCTAGACCATTATGAGAACCAAAGTATAGATTGCAGTACTTTACTAGAAAACAATGATGGAAAAGACTACATTTTGGGAAATGAGGTTGTCCAGTTAAGTTCTAATTAGATTCCTAGGGGTTTGGTTGAGCTTGAAGCATTGTTTAGTAGTCAACAAAATGATTCATCAAAATTAAGCAATGCCAAGATTGAGGATTTGAAAGAAATAAATTTAGAATCTGAAAATAGTCCTCAAATAGTTTATATTGGAAAGGGTTTAGACTTTTATATAAGGATAAATTTGATCAAATTGTTATGAAAATATAAACATGTTTTTTCTTGGTCATATGAGGATTTGAAAGCATATAGAGAGGACCTTTTTCAACATGAAATCCCATTAAAGTCATATGTGAAACCATTTAGGCAAAAACAGAGGCCTATTAACCCTTTGTTGGCTCCTAAGATGCAACAAGAATTGATGAAACTAAAGGATGCTAGGATAATCTAGCCAATCAGAAATTCAACTTGGGTATCAAATTTAGTACCAGTTAGAAAGAAAAATAGTGATATCAGACTATGTGTGGATTTTAGAAACTTAAATATTACTTCATTAAAAGATAATTATTCCTTACATAATATGGAAGCAATGTTGCATAAGGTGACTGGTTGCAAGTTGCTGTCTGTGATGGATGGTTTCTCAGTTTACAACCAGGTCTTAGTTAAAGAATCAAAACAATACAAAACAACATTTACCACTCCATGGGGAACCTATGTTTATATCAGGATACCATTTGGACTAATAAATGCAGGAGCAACTTTTCAAAGGGCCATGGTTGTCAATTTTAAAGAATTCATTGATTTATTCATGGTCATTTATAAGGATGATTTTACTATATATTCTAAGAAAGTTGTGGATCACTGTGATCACTTAGGTAAGATTTTCAATAAAGCATTGGAATATGGTGTCTCACTGAATCCCAAGAAATGTCATTTTGCAGTAAAAGAGGGAAAATTGCTTGGACATATAGTGTCTAGGAAGGGGTAAGAATAGACCCTGAGATAGTGGAAACAATTCAAAGGGTGATTGCTCCAAAAATCCTAAAAGGAGTACAGTCTTTCTTAGGAAAGATCAATTTTGTCAAAAGGTTCATTGGAAATTTGCTGAGATTGTAAAACCTATTGTAAAGTTGTTAAAGAAAGATGCCAAATTTGTTTGGAATGAAGAAGCTCAACAGGCATTTGAGAAAATAAAAAAAGTAGTACAAGAGGCTCTAGTTTTGAAATCTCTAGATTATACTAAGCCTTTCTCTATGTTTTAATTTGCATCTTTTCATACAACTGCTGCTATTTTGTTACAAAAGGATGAACACAGATCTGAACACCCAATAGATTTCTACAGTAAATCCTTACAAGTTGTAGAACTTAATTATGAAATAATGGAGAAGCAGGCTTATGCTTTGGTAAAAGCTGTGAAATATTTCAGGCCATACTTGGTTTGTGCTAAAATACAAGCATATGTTCCTCATTCAGTAGTGAAATATATTCTTACACAGTCAGAGGTTACTGGTAAGAGGTGTAAATGGATCACCAGAATTCAGGAATTTAACATTGAGATCCATATCACAAAGTTAATAAGAGGACAAGGTTTAGCAAAACTCATGACAGAAGAAAACTTGGATCTACTACAAATAAATTAGACAGAGATACATGATCAAACTACTGCAAGCATAGAGAGGCAACCATTCTATACAAATATTGTATTTTTTCTCAAAAATGCCAAATGTCTTGATCATATGTCACAAAATCAAAAAAGAAGTCTGAGATTGCAAACTCAAAGATACACTTTGATTCAAGGTGACTTGTATTGGAAGGATAAGAATGGTGTATTACTGTTATGCCTTGATAAATACCAAGCTGAAAGAGTTTTATGTGAAATGCATGTAGGAGAATGTAGGGATCATTTTTCTGCTAAAACTACTGCCCATAAGATTTTAAGAGCTGGGTACTATTGGCCCACTTTATTCAAAGATACCTATGAATATTTTAGGAAATGTGAGCCTTGTCAAAGGTTCTCAAAAAAGTTAAAAATTTTAGGAGCTCTTTTGTTAAACCCAGTAAGTACTGAAGCTCCTTTTACTATATGGGGAATTGATTTTATTGGTGAATTCCAGGAGAAATCTAGTGGAGGACATAGTTGGATATTAGTTGCGACAGATTATTTTACCAAGTGGATTGAAGCCATCCCTAAAAAGAAAGCAACAAGCATGGTAGTCACTGAATTTCTAATGGAGAATATTATAACCAGATTTGGTCTACCTGCTAAATTAATAATGGATAATGCCATGAGTTTTAGATCAGAAGAAATGACAAATTTTTGTGAAAAATATGGGATTACAATATCATATTCATCCCCATACCATCCACAGGCTAATGGACAAGCTGAGTCTAGTAATAAGAGTATATTGAAAATACTAAAAAGAACTCTTGAAAAGAATAAAAGAGCATGGAATACTAAGTTGAAGCTAGCACTTTGGGCTGACAAAATAATAGTTTAAAAGGCAATGGGTAAGTCTCCATTTGAGTTGGTGTATGGTCTACAAGCAAGATTTCCTATCAATAATTTATTGCCAGTATATCAGTTTATACAAGAGGAACATTTAGATGTTTCTGACAATATGCAGAATAGGATGACTCACTTGATAGAGTTGGATGAAGAAAGAAGAAATAGCCAAAAGGAAAACTTAAGGTTGCAATAGAAGATGAAGTACCTTTTTGATAAAAGGGGAAAGAAAGTTTCAATCTGGTGACCTGGTTCTCTAGTGGAATGCAAGAGCAGAAGATAAAGGAAAACACAACAAATTTGAGTCTTTATGGCTAGGACCATTTATTGTCTCACATAACTTTGGAAAAGACTCTTACTTATTGTAGAACATGGTTGGAGAAGATTTTGGGTTGACTGTGCATGGGCAATTCCTTAAGCCCTTTTTCAACTGAAAATCAAAATTCATGCACAAGTAAGTATGTATCATACTGTGAATACTTTCCTGCGTTTATGTAAATACTATAAATAGTTTCCCTTCTGTTTTAGGTTATTTGGTGTCCTCTTCATTTTTTGTAAGGTTTGCAACCAGAGATTCTGTGGTTCTTTGCAAAAAACTATGTTTAGTGAATCCTCAGGTAGAGCCACTGTTGGTTGTATTCCTAGTTTTGTTGGTTTGCCCTAAAATTTTGTTTTCATCATGCCAATTTATATCTAAAATCAGAAAGTCTGTCCCATTTTGAAGTATCCCTGTGGAAATTCTATGTTTTTAGGTCAAAATCCACATGAATAGTGAAAAACCCAAAACCCTGAGCTTTCTTCTAAGTGAAAATGCAAAAAAGCCCTAAAATGTCAATCAAGTTTCTATTTTTGCATTACCTTTTTGAGAAACTTAAGTTATAAAAGTCATGTACCTTTTTCAATGGTCACCTAGTCACTTAATCCTAAAAGCATATTCCTTTTTGTCATGAGACTTGACAATTAACTGTTGTCGGGATGTCTCGAAAGGAAAAAGAATATTCTTTGTAAGTTATGAGACTTAGCAAAATCCTTCAGTCGCAAAGTCTCCCAATGGAGAAATACATCATCTGGTAACATGGAAACAAGAAATTAGGTCACTGTGTCAAGCAATATATCGTGTAGTTAGAAAATTATCATGAGACTTACCGATTGCTTCAATCGCGAGGTCTCCAGATCAGAACACAGTTAGTCACAAGTTAAATGCTTATGTCGCCAAGTCTCCAATTTAAAAGTCAGTTAAGTAAAATATTTTGTGACTTGGTGACAAACTGCAAGTTGATTAAAATATATGGTGGTCGGGTAGTCGCTGGCTAAAAATGGTAAGTTAGCATTTCTTCAGCAATTTGGAGACAAACAGTTAGGATGAGACATGTGTCCTCAGTGAATAGAACAAAGGTTAGTCACATGGTCTCCCAAAAGGAAAATATCATTTGGTGATTAAGAAACTAAAGGGTGTGAGGCTATGTATTTTAATATTTTCACGTTGTCTCCAAATGATTTAAGGTTTTTAAAATATACTCAGTGACTTAGCAGAGCTATTAGATGCAGAATCATAAAAGGTCAACGGTAGTCGCTGAGTCTCTATCAAATTTGCATAAGAGTAAAATGTTCTTGTGATAATGCGATTAGCTTTAGTCGCGTAGTCTCTTAATTAAAATTAAAAGATAAGGTTACATAAGCTATGTCACGAAGTCTCTGAAAGAAATATTAAAGAGCAGTTTTAATCAGCAATTGGGTGACTAAGGTTAGTCGTGGGCTCTCGTAAAGTGAAATAAACATTTAGAGACTTAGCTATAAGATTTTAAAAAATAAAAAGTAACCTTGGTCGCGGTGTCTCTAAATAAACTCTGGGTTTGGCATTTGATTTGGAGACTTGGATTCATTTAGTCACATGATTGCTAGAAGTTAATCATGGTTAAGCTAAGTGAAGAAAATCATACAGTCGCTAGATCTCCAGAAGAATTGAGAGTTAATAGATTTGATCAGCGACAAAGAGATAATGCACAGTCATGTGAATTCTAAATATGAAAAGTGGTAAAAGGTGGTAGTTGCTGACATGACAACATAGAGATTCATCATCCAATGAGAATCCAAGAGATTAATTACTATGTGAAAAGGTAGCTGAGATGTCTAGTGAAGAACCAATCACATGAAGACATGCCATTCTGTTCAAATTTTATAAGGGTTTTTTCTGAAAATACACTCATATGAATTTGATTTCCTATCACATTCATGAGCTACAACTAGGATTTTAATTAATTCCATAGCATGTTAACTTGAAGGCAAAATTGATTGTTTCTTTAATGATGAGCTAAGTACTTTGAAAAGTTACCATAAAGAGATGATCGTAGGTTCATTTTCATTTATCATACATCTAGAATTTCAGAGCGAATAATTGCTAGGTTTTCTGTGTCCATAAAGAAGAAATTGATCAATTTTAGGGTGATTTTCTAGTTTTCAAGGTTCTTGAATTATTAGTAGTGCACAGAGAAGAGTAGGCAGTCCTAAGAGAAGATTTGTCTCATTATCAGTAAAAGAGAAAGTGAAAATAGAGAAAGATGAGTAAAGCAGTCAGTGTGGCTTCTACCAGTGGGAAGAGTGATGAATTAGATGATGATGCTAAGGGAAAGAGGAATTTCTCTGATGAATTTATGAAGTTATTGCCTGGGTCTATGCAGAACAAGAGGGCAAATAGAAACTTATTGGCAGATGAGTACTGTGAAATCAGAGATGCCCGTACACCAGGTTCCATAGGTTTTTCTCTATATAACTATTTTTATAATAATTCTAATAAATCCATCCCAATATCAAACCCTTGGACTAGTGGTCTAGCTAGGTTAATTGTCCCTGATGTCTATGTAGATGTATACTTGTTTCTAGGTCTTGCAAGCCATTACAACTCTTTATCTAGGATAATTAAAAAGAATGATGGTACTGCATTGTTGATTTTGAATAGAAATTCATTCATGCAAGCCTTTGTTTTATATAGTACCATGTCCACCAAGATAAATATTACCAGACAAGAAGAAAGGTATAGGTTACAACCTGGGGTTGCTAGAAACCAATTGTAGAAACATTTCTTAAGTAAGTTAGAAACCATATAGCCCCTATACCTAGAACTGCACCCTACTATTTTAAAGATTTACATTTCTATATCAAGTGCATTGCTTATGCTTTGTGTAGAGTGTTGGGTATAGATGGAGGAGCAGAGAAAATAAATTCTTGAATTTTAATGATGGTAGTAGATTTTAAAGATGTGCATTCTAGTACTAGTTATGACTATATACAGTACATCATTGATAAAAATGCATGAGGGGTTTGTGGCTGTGTAGAAGAAGAAGAAAAATCCTAAGGAAAAGGATCCTAGGTTTTTTTTCATTATTCTATCCTGATGCATTTGTTATTGCATTTCAATTATGGGATCATGAATGTGAACAACTTGAACCCTCAGAGGATTTTTCAAGACTGGCCCAATCGTATTCAGTTTTGGTTTAGGATATGGAATTATACATTTAAGGAGTGTGACTTTTGTGGATCTGAGAACTAGATTATATATCCCTTGATGCAGAGTATGGGTATTAGCAAGACTAGGCTCCCAGTGAAGGTGATGCAGTTGTTGAGACCTTATGAGTATGTTGATAAATGGGAAGGTGACCATAACTGGGGAGACTTATTTTTAGAAGAGAATTCTACTATGATCAGGGTATATGGATTCACACATCCTCCTCATGTCCTACCATATCATGTTCCATCCAAACTTGCAGCTATGGAGTTCATTTGGCAGCTATTGTTGACAGATAATGAGCACTTTGCACCACATAGGAAGGGGACATTAACCCCTAGGCAATTCAAAAAATTTCAGTTTACAATTGGTAAGGGTGCTATTGATTTAGTGAGCACATGGTTGGAAAGCTAGAAGATGGGAGCAACATTGTATAGGTACATTGATCCAGAAGGATTTATTGCAGGAGCTAGGAAGCTCTTAACTCCTACCATACCAAACACAAATGTACATGGTTTTTGTGTGGAGGAGGATGTTACAAGGAATATCCTTGATGAAGATGAGGTAAGAACTAGAAGGGAGAGAATTCAAGAGCTATTGAATTTAGAGAAGCAAATAGAAAGAAAAGGATTATCATTTGGAGGTTTTTACGCTGACCTACCGTATTTTGATAAAATCAAAGCTATGATAGATAATTTATATACACTGTGTGAGAAATTAGACAAATTTTTAGACATGAAGAAAGGGGGAAAAGAGTCTAAATATTCAGAGTCTCAATATTAGAGTGAGAGTGATGGAGAATATACCCATCCACCTCAAATTGATGAACCCCAACAAAATTTTGTAGAGGCAGCTCAGATATAAGGATAAAAAGGGCATATCATAGACCTAACTGAGGTTTCCCAGCTAGATGATATAGAGGATCCTACCACCAAGAGGAAAAAAGTAGACCCTAGTCAAACCTCTTATACAAGAAAGAAGAAAAAAGGAGATAGGATAAGTGCTCTTATTCCTGGGAACAGATTGTATGACCACAATTTGAGAAAATAAATTAGAAAAGGAAAGAGCCAACAACATGATGAAGAAGAGAACATAGAATTTCCTCTTAGGGCATGTATTAATGGAAGGATACTTCACCAACAATAGTTTTTGAGTGATGAAAATTTTATAAAAACTGATGAGTTTAAAGACTTCTTAAGATGGCACAAAAAGGAGCAAATCAGAGAACAACTAAAGTTAGATGGTGAAGAGGCAGTGACAAATGAGGCTTTGCTAGCTCTTTAAACCTATGTCCCTAACAATGAACATGTCTCTCCTGATGAGGCTAGAAAGATGGTTTTAAACAGTGGAATTTTTCTCGCTGAGAGCTGGGCTTTAGCCTTGGCATTCATAATTGATCAAATTAGAAAACAACCAAATCTTAAGATGGCAGGCGAGATCCAGATGGGTGATATGATTAAAGGGTTTAGATACAATCCAAAATCACAAGTATTTTCCATGTCAAACTTATGTCCAAAAGACTAGAAGCCACAACTTGTAAATATTTAGGAAAGTATGGCTGGGAATCAAATGGTATGGATAGTACAAAATACTGGAGATCTTGAGATTTCCTAGATCATGACACATTGGGCACACTTGAATGAGGATAAGACAAAAAAGTTGTCTGAAAAGTGTGGTATTTTTATTAAGGAGGCTAGTTCCCTAGCAAAGGATAGGGAATTATGTCATATAAAGATACATCAATAGGACATGGTGATTGCTGAGATGACAAAGCAATTAGAAGAGAAACCATAAGTGGTATATGTGCCCTCATTGCAGCTTTTGTAGATAGAGGAAAAAGTTGAAGCAAAGGAAGTGGTTGAAAAAGAGGATGTGGCCAAAAATAATGAGGTGGCCTTAAATACATTAAGGAGCATTCTTCAGCATAGGATAGATATACTAAAATTTAAAACAGATATCATCCTGAATGCTTATAAAAAATTACCCATCTTACATGCTGAAGTAACAGGGTATATTTTAGTTTTGAACCCTTATTTTGTCACTTTCTCTCCTAGGGTGCAAATGTTTGAGAAACTTGCCTCTTTGCAGCAACACAGTTCAGATTTACTAGAGATTGTTACAGATTTGGAGGATGAAATAAAAAAGGTAAATGTATCTTTATCTTTCTTCAAAGGTAAACTAAATCAGATAGAGGCTAAGATAAGCCTATTTTCACCAGATTTCAATAGGTTTGTTCTTCCTTTGAAAGGGGAAGATGATTAGGTTAAGGCCTTGGAGGCTTGGAGAAAATAGTCTAATAGAAGAATGCCTAGTAATGAGGCATTTATTTCAGGGTCTAACTTAGATTTAGATGGTTTTAATAAGATTTTGGATGAAGCATTCAGGGTAGAGACTGACATAAAATTTTTTTTAGTGGATGTCAAAGGCATCACTGATGTCAGATGGGAGAGGTATAGAAAGGACAACTATAGAGTATACAGAGTTTTAAATGTCCTACAGAGGATGAGGTGATAGCTTGGGACTTAATGATAAAACCAAAGAAGAAGAAGCACGTGGTGATTGAGGAAGAGATCCTGGATGAGGAGTAAAGAGGAACACTTGGCACCTGATCATTGAGCACAGGGAGGTTAGTTATTATCAAAGACAAGTGTAGGTTAGCCTGAAATGGTGGTCACTTGATCTCAAAATGAATATCAGATGCTATCCTAAACATTTTCAGACAAAGGTTCCAGAATCCAGATGAAGACAAAGAAAAACCAGATCTCATCCCCTATTTTTGTCTTCCCACTGCTTATACATCCTCATTTCTTGTCTTTTTTGTACTTTTAGGGTTAGGTTCCTTAAACCATATGAAGCTTGTTGCATCCTAACTTTAAGGATTCCAAGATGGTTAAGGACCTATATATAGATCAAAATTGTAATAGTTTTAAGAGATGAAATATATTGGCAAACCAAACTTTCTAAATTTCAGTTTGTTTCTTTGTGCTTTTTAAGCTTTTTATGTACTGAAGCAGAAATATATGAATAAAATACAGTACAAATTTACTCTATACTATTGTTGTCTCTTTACTTATTGTGTATGGTCTTTTATGTTTAAATCTATAAGTCATTTTTAAGCATATTGGTTACAAGGTAGCTATTTAATTGCTCGCAATTTTCTTTCAAGGGAAGAACTAAGTTTTGTGAGTAGTTTCAGGGAGCATAACAATATCTAAGGATTTGATACAATGTTATAGAAGTGATAGGATAGTTTGCAAGGCATCTTATCTGAGTTTCATGTAGGTTGTAAGGTATCTTACAGTATTCAGTTTTTATATTTCTGTGGATTTTTATTGATTCTATAAGCCCAAGGATATGCACTGGTCTAGTATTTTGTTTGGTAATCTATCATCATCCAAATATTCAATACTATTCAAAATCAATTATTTTCAGAATATATGTGTAAAATAAATTGTACTGACAGTGATTATAGCTAAAGCTTGTTGATTTCTTGAATATTAAATCATTAGGTTGCCCCTCCTAAAGTAAAAGGAAGAAGGATGAAAGTCCTTGTCTCATTGGTTTATGTTATTAAGACCATAGCCTGGCTTGTAGTACTCTGTTTCAAACTAATTATTGCAATCTCCAAGGTACTTTATAAGTTATTATAGTGAGGTCTGAAGTAAATAACTAGTGAATGAATTAGTCCACCAAATACATAGGCTAAAGAATCATCAATCTTTTAATAGGTAATACCTGCCTGAGTCTGTGGAACTCAAAAATGAAGAAGGTGATAATAGGTATCCCCAGTGTTATCAAATACCTCAACAATTATCCTTTATCTTGTCAAAATGGAGTTTGCATTCAATTATAATCAGTATACTATCATTTTAAGGTTGTGGTGCGAGAAAAAGAGCTAACAGGCACCATAAAAAATTATGCATAGGTACTACTCCACAAGTAGAGTAGTCAACCAACTATCAGTCACTATGGACTGATGTTCTTGTTTCTTTATCTAATCAGACTCAGGAGAGGGAATTACTCCCCACTTTTCCCTGAGATACTCAAAAGTATCTTTTTATAAAGGTTTTGTGAAAATATCTGCCAACTATTCTTTGGTGCTCACATAGTCCAATTTTACTTCATTATCTGCAACTTTTTCTCTAAGAAAATGGTATTTAATCTAAATGTGCTTTGTCTTTGCATGCATCATAGGGTTCTTAGACATGTTGATAGTACTGGTGTTATCACAGTGAATAGAAATAGGATAATCAACCTGTATACCAAAATCTTTAACCATCTTCTTGATCCAAATCATTGTTGAACAATTCAATGTTGCTACAACATATTCAGCTTCTACTGTCAATTGAGAGATACAATTCTTCTTCTTTCTTACCCAAGAAACCAACCTATCTCCAATAAATACTACTCCTCTAGAAGTAATCTTCCTATCATCAATAAAACCTATCAAATATGTGTCTGTATACACATGAAGTTGTACATTCTCTTATTTAGGATACCATAAACCATAGTCTATAGTTCCCTTTAGATATCTGAATATTCTCTTTATTTCCATTAGGTGATTCTATTTTGGTTCAGCTACAAATTTACCAACAATGCCAACTGCATTAGGTATGTCTGGTCTAGATTGAGTAAGATATATAAGTTTTCCAATCATAGACTTATACAATGTCTTGTCAACTGCTACGAAGTCATCTTCTTTAGAAAGCTTCCTTCATGTTATCATAGGAGTGCATACTAGCTTACAGTCTTCCATATTGAAATTTTTCAATATTTCCTTCACATTTTTGGACTGATTTATAAATATTCCTTTATCTGTCTACTTTACATTTAATCTCAAAAAATATATTATAGGACCAATCATGCTCATTTAAAATTTATTCTACAGTTCTTTTGCAAATTTTGCACTAAGCTTGTCATTACCTCCAAAGACAATGTCATCAACAAATATGGCAACAAGTAATAATCCATCAGGTTTTTCTCTTATGAATAGGTTATAATCTTCTGCTCCTTTCTTAAATCCAATCTTGGTAAGATAACCATCTAGTCTCTCATACCAAGCTCTCGGGGCCTATTTAAGTCCATAGAGTGCTTTCTTCAATCTGTATACCATGTCTGGTTTATCTCATAGATTAAATCCTTTAGGTTGTTCTATGTAGACTTCTTCCTTCAAGTCACCATTTAGAAAGGTTAATTTGACATCCATTTGATATAATTTGAAGCATTTGAATGTTGCATAGGCCAAGAATAACTTAATGGCTTCTAGTCTTCTCATAGGGGAAAATGTGTTAGTGTAATCTATCCCTTCCCTCTGTGCATATCCTTTACACACTAGTATTGCTTTGTTTCTAACCACTGTACCATCTTCATTCATCTTGTTCTTGAATACCCACTTTGTTCCAATCACATTTTTGTCACCAGGTCTAGGAACCAATTCCCTTGTGTTATTTTTTATTATTTGATCTAATTCTTCTTCCATTGCTTTCTGGCAATCAGAATCCTTGCAAGCATCTTCAACATTTAAAGGTTCAATTTGTGAAAGTAAAGATACCTCTTCATCCACTGTTAACCTTTTTTCTTTTGATCTAGTCAAAAAACTACTGCTCTGATCTCCAATGATATCATCTTTTGAATGATACCTATATGTGAGTTTTGAAACTTTTTGTGTGACATCCTCATCTATAATTTGTGATATTTCTTTGCTTGATTTAGGTTCATTACATGATACATCAATGCAATCAAACATTTCTTCAGTAACAATGTCTTTACTGTTAGGCCTCGGTTCATCCTCCATCATAGGTGCATATTCATAGTATCTCTCTTGAACCATGAAATTCTCATCAATTTTTACATGAGTACTTTCAATCATCTTCTTTAATATTAAATTGATACATCTGTATGCTTTGCCTTTAGTGGAATAACCAAGGAAAATATCTTCATTGTTTCTAGAATCAAACTTACCAACACCATCATCTCTCTTGATGTAGCACTTGCTACCAAAGATTCTAAATTATTTTACTATAGGTACATTACCAAACCAAATTTCATAAGGTGTCTTATCTGTTCCTGGTCTTAGTTTTGTTTTGTTGATAGTATAGACTACTGAATTGACTGCATCTCATCAATAGGTGTGCGTAACTTTTCCTTCAATCGTCATAGTGCACGCTGTATCAAGTATGATCTTGTTCCTTCTTTTTGCAATCCTATTCTATTGAGGGGTTATGGGTGCACTCAACTGTCTTTTGATTCCATGTTCTTCACAGTAGTCATAAAACTGGTCAGAGGTGAATTCTCCTCCTCTATATGATCTTAGAAATTTTAGTTTTAGTCCAGATTTATTCTCAACTTTGGCTTTGAGTATTTTGAACTTCTCAAAAGCTTCAGACTTCTCCTTTAAGATCGCAACCCACATCATCCTTGAAAATCATCAACAAATAAAATGAAATACCTTTCTCCGTAGTATGATCTAGTTTGAGTAGGACCACATAAATCTGTATGCACTAGGTCTAACTTGTTTTTAGCTGAGTTCTATTTGCTTCTGAAAGAGCTCCTTACATGCTTTCCCATAACACATTCCCTACACATTGTGTCAACTGGTTTTGCAATACTTGGAAGTTCTCTAACTTCCTTGACATTTCTTATCTTTACTATATTGTCAAAATTGATATGACATAGTCTCTTGTGCCATAACCAACTGTCATCCACTTTTGCAAAAAAAAAAATTCCATCTGAATTGAGATGAAACACATTTCCTTTTGTCTTTGAGCATGATGCAATCATGTCTCCTTCTTTGTTTCTAATAATGTATTTGTTATCTTTGAATTCCAAATGATAACCTTTGTCAAGCAGTTTTCCAACACTTAGTAAATTGTGATGTAATCCATCAACATACATAACATCATCTGTCTTATTCTTTCCATCCAGGGTGATAGATCCTCTGCCTATGATAGGTTTGGGAGTGTTATCTCCAAATCTAACCATACCACCTTTGTACTTTTCTAGATGAAAAAATCTATCTTTATCACCTATCATGTGATGAGAGCATCTATTATCAATGATCCAATCAGTTCTGATGTCTACTTTGGAAATCAGGACTAACTCCTGTACTTTCTTTTCATCTTTAATGTCCATTTCCTCAAGCAAGTTTTCCATGTATTTAAGGGCAACAAATCCAATTTCATATTCTCCTAAATCTTCATCAGTTACACCTTCTTTAGCATGATAGCATTCCTTTCTATATTTTGGTTTATAATGAGATCCAAATTTCTTTACTCTTGTGGGACACTTGGATGCAAAGTGGCCAATCTTGTTGCATGAAAAAAATTTGAATGGAAATTGTCCTTTGTACTTTCCTTTGCCTTTATTTTCTCTTTTAGCAATCATGGCAATGATTTCTTCTAGTTCTTCATCAACTTCTTCTTTCTCAGTATTGTTAGAAATGTGTAATGATTTCTTACCATGAACTGAGGCTTTGAAGGCTATTTCACTTTGGTTTGGTCTTCAATCTTGATATCTAAAATGCAGATATTTTACTAATCAAAATATCTCTCTTGAAGTCTTGTGAAAATTGCATGGTTTCCTCTAGAATATTGATCTTGTTCTCATAGTCTGTTGTTAAAGTAGTCAATAGCTTGTCCATAATGTCTTGTTTTGATATCTCTCCACTATTATTTCTTATCCTAGAAAATGCTTCATTTATCCTCTGATTGTAGGCTCTGATGTTCTCTTTAGGTATCATCTCAATATTGTTTTATTTATTTTTCCATGTCTTCCTACATGCATTCTTTTCTTGGATATCCCCTTCAAACATGTCTTCTAAATACTTCCATATTGTGTATGCTTTGTCTACTTTCTTGATCTTAGAGAATTCACTGTCAGATAGTGCACTTATAAGGGCTTCTTTTGCAACTTCATTGGTTGTGAATGTATCCTTTTGTTTACTAGTAGCATCATCTCTTGAGAGGTCTATTAGAGAGGGAATAACAAATTCTTGTGTGGCTATCTCAAAGATGTAAAAACCAACACACTGTAGATGTGCTATCATTTTGTTCTTCCAATCTAGTTAATTCTCTCCATCGAACTTAGCACTCTCTTTTCTAAAGTAGGCCATCTGATCTACCTTAAGATGTTAGGATTTCTCTTCAAGGCACTTGGCTCTAATACCAATTGTTAGAATAGTCCCAAAGGATAACTAAGAGGGGGGGGGTGAATCAGTTATCAGCTAATTTAATTCTTTTCTTTTATTAACTCTAGAATATAATAAAGTAAATGCACATTCAGATAACACAATAGACAACACCACAATCTGGTTATGGGGAAACCAAATGGTAAAAAATCCGGTGGGAATTAACACCCACAATGAACTATACTTGTTTATAATAATACCTGTTAGAAGATCTTGCAACCCTATTAGTAGGACTTGGTTAAGGGTCTAACCCTGTTAGGATTCTTTTACAAATAACCCTATTAAGGGTGAGGACTCACTATCCAAAAACTCACTGCTTCAATCATGAAGGATACAACCTTTTGTAGAACATATATGCACTATATCTGATGATGAACTATAGAATAGACCTGCTATATTGATCAGTTCTAATGTATTATAATCTTTCACTTCTTCTTCACATAGATCCTTGATGAATGAAACACAACTGATATTCTGCTATGTACTTTTTGTCTCTTATCTTCTCATTCATAGTTAGCATTCCAAAAATCAAATACTATAAGTATCTTCCTCAAAGTATGAGATCATGGGACCTGTTAGGAAACTATTCATAACATCCTTGTCGGCTTCACTAATCATGCAAGAATAATTACAACCGTGCAATATAAAATTAAAAGACGTGACACTTCACAAAGTCAGCCTCACCAAATTAACTTTGTTAGGGTTTTTACTTGTAGGGCCTCTGAAGGATGCTTGAATAATTAGACAACTCTATGACTCCCAATGCCTTTTAACACTCTGACTCAAGCAAGAGAAAAACACTAATTGATGAGGTTTTTGATAACACTGGGGATACCTATTACCACCTCCTTCTTTTTTGAGATCCACTGACTTAGGCAGGTTTTACCTATGACTGATTACTATCTTAACAATATCTTTAGAGTGGATTGTACTTTATGTGCTAAATGCTCTATTTTAAATGGACATGTATATAACAATACAGATGACTATGACTATTTTGAGAAAAATCTTGGCAATCCAAATCAATATCTTAATGGAAGCAGACAGCAACATAACTAGGAATTACATTCTTCTTTCCTTATATAACTCTTATGAATCTAGGAGGAATAACCTATTTGATTTAATCTTTAAGAAATAAATAAACTTCAACTGTAACCCTTAGGAATACAATTGATTCTACATAAAATACTCTAAAATTATTGGTTTGAATAGTATTTGAATGTTTGGATAATGATAGATTATCAAATCAATTCCTAGACCAATGCCTATCCTTTGGGCTTATAGAGTCCATAACTTGAAGTTCACAGAAATACATAAAAACAAAATACTATAAGATGCCTTGCAACTCACATGCAATTCAGATAAAATGCCTTACAATTTATCCTATCACCTCTATGATATTGTATCAAATCTTTAACTATTGTTATGCTCCCTAAAACTACTTACAAAACTTAGTTCTTTCCTTGATAGAAACTAGCAAGTAATTAGATAGTTACCTTATAGCTAAAATGCTTAAAATTTCCTTACAAATTCAAACATAAAAGAGCATATACAACAATTAAAGAGATAACAATGAAGATAGAGTAAAATTACACTGTATTTTTATTAATATGATCCTATTTTAGTACATAAAGAGCTTGAAAGCTTGAAAACACAGACAGAAGTCTAGAAAAGTTGATTTTCCATATATTTCATCTCTCTTTACTATTACAATTTTGGTCTATTTATAGGTCTTTAACCATCTTGGAATCCTTTTTCTTAGGATGCAACAAGCTTCAAATGGTTTTAAGGAACCTAAAACTAAAATTACATAAGAGACAAAAGAAAAGGATGTAGAAGCGGTGGGAGGACAAAACCAATGGATAAAATCTAATACTCTTTGTCCTTTCTGGAATCTGACGCTTTTGTCTGACAATATTCAGGATAGCTTCTGGTAGTTGCAGGAAGACTAAGTGACTGCCATTACAGGCTAACTTACACTCATTTCTATTAATAGCTAACCTCCCTATGCTCAATGACCAGGCGCCAAGTGTTCCTCTTTACTCTTCATCTAGGATTTCCTCTTCCACCACAGGCTTCTTCTTCTTGGGCCTAGTCATCAGGTCCCATGCTGTCACTTCATCTTTTGTAGGCCACTTGAAGCTCTGTGTGCTCTGTACCTATGCCTTTTTCCTTTCCCACCTGACATTGGTGATGCTTTTAACATCTACTAGGAATTTATTGATGTCAATCTCTGATTTGAAAGCCTCATCCAAAATCTTATTGAAGCCTTCTAAATCCAAATCAGATCCTGAAATGAATGCCTCATTACTGGGCATCGTACTGTCAAACTCACTCTTCTAGGCCTCTAAGGCCTTTACTTGATCATCTTCTCCTTTAAGGGGAGGAACAAATCTATTGAAATCTAAAGAAAATAGGCTTAATGTAGCCTCTACTTGATTCAACTTGCCTTTGAAGAATGACAAGGCTACATTAAGCTTTTTAACCTCATCTTCTACCTCTGTGACCACCTCAGGCAAATCTGACCTTAGGGGCTACAAAAAGGCAAGTTTCTCAAACAGTTGCACCCTAGGAGACCAATTGACAAAATAGGGGTTTAATGTAGCAATGTACCCCATCACTTGTACATGTAAGGTGGGCAATTTATTATATGCATTAAGGATGACATTTGTCTTATCCTTCAGTATGTCAATCCTGTGCTGTAAAATGTACCTAAATGAACTTAAGGCTATTTCATTCTTCGTCTTTCCCATATCATCCTTCTCAACCACCTCCTCTAATTTTTCTTTCTCCTCAATTTTCAAAGGTTGTTGTGAAGGCACATACGCCACTATAGGTTTCTCTTCTAATTTCTTCATTAATTCAGCAATCACCTGGTTCTGTTGATGTATCTTGATATGGCACATCTCCCGGTCTTTGGCCAAGGCACTGGTCTCTTCTACCAAGATGCTACACTTATCAGACAATTGCTTTGTCTTGTCTTCATTTAAGTGTACCCAATGAGTCAAGATCTAGGAAATCTCTAGATCCCCTATATTTTGTACCGACCAAACCATCTGATTTCCCACCATGTTCTCCTGGATGTTTACCAATTGGAGCTTCTAGTCTTCCAGACAAAGGCTCCACATGGAAAAAGCTTGAGACTTTGGGCTATACATAAACCCCTTTATCATGTCTCCCATCTACACTTCGCTTTCCATTTTTAAGTCTAGCTACTTCCTTATTTGATCAATGATAAAAGTTGAAGCCAAGTCCCAACCCTCAGCAAGTAATATGCCACTATTCAAAATCATTTGCCTTGCCTCATCTGGAGATACATCTTTTCTATCAGGGTCATATGATTGTAAGGCCAATAGGACCTCATTAGTGACTATTTCCTCACCATCAAATTTCAATTGAGACCTTATTTGATCCTTCTTATGCCATCTTAGAAAGTCTTTAAATTCATTAGTCTTGATGAAATTGTCATCACCTAAAAATTGTTGCTGATGTATTAATCTTTCATCAATGCATGCCTTCAAAGGCAACTCAATATTCTCCTCTTCATCTAGCTTCTGCCTCTTCCCTTGTCTAATTAACTTTCTTAGGTTATGATCTTATAACCTATTCCCAGTAATAAGAGCACTCACTTTATCTTTTTTCTTCTCCTGCCCAACAGTTGAAATCTAGCCTATGTCAACTTTCTTCCTTTTGGCTGATGGCTCCTCTACATCATCTAGATGATATATTTCTGTCAATTTAATAATATGGCCCTCTCCTCCCTACAACTATGGTGCCTCTACAACATCTTGTTGAGGCTGATCATACTGAGGTGGACAGGCATAGTCACCATCACTATCTGAATGCTCAGGCTCTTGAGCTCCTTTCTTATCCAAAACAATGTCAAGATGTTCATAGAGTACATAGAAATTATCTATCATGTCTTTAATCCTATCAAAATAGGGAAAATCAGGGTAAAAGCCTCCAAAAGCCAACCCATTTCTCTGTATCTACTTTTCCAGATTCAACAACTCCTAAATTCTATCCCTTCTTGTTCTGACTTCATCTTCATCAAGAAGGTTTCTTGTTGCATCCTCTTCTATACATGTACAATGAACATTTGTATTGTGTATTGTAGGGGTTAAAAGATTTCTAACTCCTACCATGAAACCCTCAATGTCAATGTGTTTATATGATGCTGCCCCCATTCTGCAACTCTCCAACCATTTACTGAAAAAATCAATGGCACCCTTGCCAATGGTGAAATTAAAGATCTTAAATTGCCTAGGGGTTAAGGTCCCCTTCCCGTGTGGCTCAAAATGTTCATTATCTGTCAATAATAGCTGCCAAATGAATTCCATGGAAGCAACTCTTGATGGCACATGGTAGGGTAAGATATGTGGCAGATGTGTACACCCATACACCCTAATCATAGTGAAATTATCCTCAAAAAAGAAATCTCCCTAGTTATGGTCTCCCTCCCATTTTTCTATGTAATCACAAGGCCTCAATAGTTGCAGCACCTTGATTGGGAGCTTGGTCTTGCTGATGCCCATGCTCTACATTATTGGATATACAATCCATTTCTCAAACGCACAGTAGTCACAATCTTTGGATGTATAGTTCCAAATCCTAACCCAAAACTGAATGGGATTAGGCCTATCCTAAAAAATCCTTTGAGGATCCAAATTGTTCACATCCATGATCCCAAAGTTAAAATGTAAGAGCAGATGCATCAGGATGGAATAGTGAAAGAACCTAGGTTCTTTCTCTTTAGGATCCTTCATCTTCTTCTGTGTAGCTACAAATCCTTCATGCATCTTGTCAATGATATACTGTATGTAGTCATAATTGGTGCTAGAATGCATCTCTTGTAAGTCAAGCACCACCATCAAAATTCCAGCGTTTATCTTCTCAGCTCCACCATCTATCCCTAACACTCTACATAGGGCATATGCAATGTACTTGATATAGAAATGTAGGTCCTTAAAGCAATAGGGTGTTGCACAAGGTATAGGAGTAAGATGGTTTCTAACCTCTTTGAGAATATACTTCTGTAATTGACCACTAGCAATACCAGGCTTCAACCTATATCTCTCCTCCTACTTAGTAATATTGATTTTGGTGGACATGGTACTGTACAAGCCAAAGGCTTGCATAAATGAGTTTCTATTCAAGATTAGCAGGGTAGTGCCAACATTTTTCTTAATTGTCCTGGACAGGACATGATAGTGACTAGCCAAACCTAGAAAGAGGTCTACATCTATATAGACATCAGGGACAATTAACCTAGCTAGACCACAACTCCAAGGGTTTGACATTGGAATAGCCTTATCAGAATTGTTATAGAAGTAGTTGAAAATAGAAAAAAACTATTGATCCTAGAGAGTTAGCATCCCTGATCTCGCAGTAATCATCTGGCAGCACATTTGCATTTTCCCTTTTATTCTGTGGAACCTGGTAGGAATTTCAGGAATTCATCAGAATAATTCCTTTTTCCTTTTACATCATCATCAACCTCATCACTTCTCCCACTGGTTAAAGCCACACTGATTTCTCTACTAATTTTTTCTTTGTTTCAATCCTCTATCTTACCGATATTGAAACAAATCTTCTCTTAGGACCCACTTCTCTTCTCTGTGCCCTGTTCTTAATAATTCAAGACTTGACAATCAATTGAGTACACTGCAACTTAACAAATTTCTACTTTTAAAGAATATAAAACCTAGCACTTCTTCACTCTGTGATTCTAAATGCAAGATAAGTTGAAAATGAGCTTTCAATCAACTCTTTGTGGTAACTATTCAAGTACATAGCTCATCATTTGCAAAATCATCAATTTTGGCTTTCAATTCAGCAAGCTGTGAAATTAATTGAAAACCTAGCCATAGTTCATGAGTGTGATAGGAAAATGAAATCATATATGTGTATCTTCAGAAAAATCCTTATAAAATTTGAAGAAGGTGACATGTCTTCATATGATTGGTTATTTGTCAAACATCTTAGCTACCCTTTTCATATAGCAATCAATATTCTGGATTTTCATTGGACGCCAAATCCTTCATAGTGTCACATCAGCTACTGCTACCTTTTCTAAAATTTCATATATAGCGACCATAGGACTGTGTAATATCTCCTTATCACTGAACAAACCTTTTAACCCTTAATTCTTTTGGAGACCAAGCGACTGTGTTCTTTTCTTTTCCTGACTAACCATAGTCCACTTCTGGCGATCATGCGACTAAAGGAATCAAAGTTGCTGGATGAAAAACTTAACTCAAATTTATTCGGAGACCCCATGACTAACCTTGGTCACTCAATCACTGATTACAAATGTTAGTTGACAATTATTTTAGAGACTACGCGACAAACATTTACTTTTTGTTTTAATTCAGAGACTATGGGACAAACAGCTATCTCCAAGTCATGAACACTTTTACCCTTAAACACTTTTATTTAGAGACTTCGCAACCACCATTGATCTTTTCACCTTTTGCATCTGATGGCTCTGCTAAGTCGCTAAGTAATCCTTAATACCTTGAAATTATTTAGAGACTACACGACAACAAAGCACTTTATACTCTTAGTCTCTTAATTGCCAGATGAACTCATTCTTTTGGGAGACCACATGACTAACCATTATCTTGTGCATTATGGACACGTGTCCCATTTAATAATTTATCTCTGAATCGCTGAATAAACACTGACTTAGCATTTTAATCTAGCAACCACCTGAATGTCTTATATTCCAAACTGCATGCGATTTTTCATGAAGTCTTGGCATCTTTCACTTAACTGTCAATTTTCTTGGAGACTGCGCGAGAAACATTTAACATATCAGTCAACTGCAAGCCAATTCAGAGACTACGTGACTGAAGCAATCACTAAGTCTCATAAACTTTTACTAACTATTGGCCTTTTCATGTGACACCGTGACTTAACAATTTGCCCTGCTGCTGATTGTTGACATGCTTCTTTATTCAGAGACTACACGACTGAAGGGCTCTGCTAAGTCTCATAAAACATAAAGAATATGTTAGTAATAACTGAGAGGCGGGGGGTGAATCAGTGGCCTCAAAATTTATCCTATTAAACCTTAATCCACCAATCAATACTTCTCAAATTATTAAGTCCCAACAAGATGTATGCCTTCAAATACTTTGAAATAAATAATTGTCTGTTGGTTTACCTTTTTGTCCTTATTCTCCTTGATTACCGATAAGTAGTAAAACTTATTTACCGATACTCAGTAAATATGTAGAGTATACAAATCAATCCATAAATGCATATGTGAAATGTAAAATAATAAAGTAATAAACCATACACATATAACACAAGGATTTTACGGTGGAAACCTTGTTAAGGGAAAAACCACTAGGACCGATACCCCAAATTTTCACTCTTCTGAAGTGAGCCCTGTTAGGAGCCAACCCTGTTAAAGGTTACAAACACATGGTTAAGTGTGACCTTGTTAGAGGATTTTTATGCATAGGTTGTCACTAAGTATCTGGCATCTATGCTACCATCCTTGAATCTGTCTCTAGACTTTCAATAGGCTTTATGCTAATCTTACTACCATCCTTGAATCAGCCTCCTTCTTAGACTTTCAATAGGCTTTAGGTAAGACCGATGCTACTATCATGAGTCAACCTTTTTGGTAATGTGTTAGGATATACCTCAAATATAAAAGACTATTAAGTCCTACTCTATTAAGAGACTTAATGCTTCAATGGTTAAACTGAAACACAATGACCTGTTTCTAATGCAACTTTGAATTGCAGATATTCAAATCTATTTATGCACAATACCTTTCTGATCAATGTATCAATTCCATTCCTTTGTACTTAACTCTTTCTGCTCTATGATGTTGTGCTTCACTGTGTTTCGATGTCTGTAGAAATCTTTAGCTCTTCCTTAGCTTGATTGATCAGGACTGCATGAAGTTTATCCTTCATCAGTTTCTCTTAAGCATCTTTTTCTATTCACTCCCCCTTGTATCTGATTTCTTTGGAAATGAATTATGCTTGTCTCTTATATAGACATGATATTCCTCAATTCTAGGTTCTTGATTCTTGATTCTTGGCATGAAAAACAATAAAGCAAAATTGATTTACAGCTTTAACTCCTGATTTATCTCATAGTTATCTTCTTTCCAGATATACAAATCAATTGCTTAATTGTGGTTTTAGTAAAAGAAATAAAACAACTAGTTAAGTCTATCCTTTAGCTCTGCTAGCTAGATATTTTGTCATTTTCTGATCTCTCTGTTCTGTCGGTCAATTCTGCAGTTCATCGCCGGTGACAACTGCCAGTTCCATCGGTGTAGCTTTAGTTAGCTTTGGGATCTCTATCCATCGGGCATTATTGGATCTTTCTCATCACGCAACATTGTTTTTAGCTCGTCAGGCATCCTATGATTTTGCTTCTTTGAGAAACATAGTCTTCTGCTCATCGGGCATTACTGTGACTTTTATCTCTGTCTTTACCGATGGTGTGCACTCCGTTGGTGTAGTCTATTACTTGGTGAGTACTCAACTTTTATGCATTGCTAAAAGCATAACCTTTATTCTATTGATTCTCTGAAGTCTTTCGAATTATGTTTATGACCATACAGATGATATCAAGTTGACATCAATGATAATACAAACCATTAACTGATTTAATGTCTTGCATCATCTTCAACTTAACATTATCAAACATCAAATTAGTTACATGTCATCAATCTCTCCCTTTGGCATTGATGGAAACATGCTATATTATCACACTATACTATTCCTAATACAATATGAAATACAATTATTGAGATTCATCATATTACCAAATAGTTTGTTTTGATAATTGATAAAATGTTTGATCGTCAGTAAGCTCTGTGTAAGCTTAGATTTGATTCTTGCAGCTTTCCTATTTCTTCTTCTGATGTGTTGTGTCCTTTGTCTATGTCAATTTATCTCTCTTGACTATTCTTCTTCTTTGATGTCTCTGTCTTTTGTTTGCAACTTTGATACAAATTATTTCCCTATAGATATGATCTCTCCCAGTTTGGATTAATATGATAATTAATAGAGTTTCTGATGATAGATGATAATATGAATACAGATGATAATATGAATACATTCTCTCCCTTTGACAACAATACCAAGAAAATATTTGACATTTTGTCAAACAATTTCTTCCATCCATAATATATTCCTTGAATTTTCCTTATCCATCATCAATATAAAAATCTTCTCTAGTGCTCGGTTCTGATATATACCTTTTTGTATATAGATGTAGCTATGAAGTTCAGCTCCTGCTTGCATCAATCATGATTGATATTTTGATAATATATGGCTGATGTAGCCTTCAGTCCTTTTACTGACTGGTAGACATGGGTTTGACCCCTAGTCTTTTTCTTAGGTACTCAAATGTATCCTTGGGCAGTGGCTTGGTGAAGATATCAGTCAATTGTTCTTTTGATTGTACATGTTCATGTATCACCTCCTTTTCTTGAACTTGTTCTCTTAAATAATGATACTTGATGGTGATGTGTTTAGTCTTTGCATGCATGATTGGATTCTTGGAAATATTTATTGCACTGGTGTTATCACAATAGATAACTACTGGTTCTATGATCTGCATATGCATACCTTCCAGCAACTGTTTGATCCATGCAATATTTGAGCAGTTTGCAGTAGCAGCAACATATTCTACTTCTACAGTAGACTGAGAGATGCATCCTTGCTTCTTGCTAATCCATGTGACAAGTCTGTCACCCATAAAGAATTCTCCTCCAGTTGTGCTCTTTTGGTCATCAAGATTTCTATCTCAATCAGCATCAGTAAATACTTTTAGTTCAAATTTGCCTTCTCTTCTATACCATAAGCCAAATTCCTTAGTATTCTTCAGATATCTTAGTATTCTTTTCACAGCAGTTATATGTGATTCCCCAGGGTTAGCAACAATTCTTATTGCATGTACAATATCTGGTCTTGTGTGTACAACATACATGAGTTTTCCTATCATTGATCTATATAGAGTCTGATTTACCTTTATTGTCTTTTCTTCCTTTGTTAATTTTCATCTAGTAGCCATTAGTGTTCCAACAGGTTTGGAGTCTTCCATCTTGAATATTTTCAGGACTTCTTTGATGTATTTGGACTGTGTAATGAAAATACCTTCACTTTGTTGTATGATTTGTAGACCAAGAAAGAACTTGACCTCTCCAAACATAGACATCTCAAATTCCTTGCTTATTGCATCAGTAAATGATTTGCATAGCATATCATTGCCTCCAAATATGATTTCATCAACAAATATTTAAGCAATCAAAGTGTTAGCATTAGTATCTTCTTTTAAATAAAGATTACTATTCTCACTAGTCCTTATGAATCCAATACTTATTAGATAGGAATGAAGTCATTCATACTAGGCTCTAGGAGCTTGGTTTAATCCATACAAGGCTTTGTGAAGTCTACATACCATGTTCCTCTTGTTTGGATCCACAAACCCTTCTGGTTCTTTAATGTATACCTCTTCTTCAAGTATTCCATTTAGGAATGCTGACTTGACGTCCATTTGATATACTTTGAATCCTTTGTATGCAGCATAAGAAAGTATAATTATTACTCCTTCTAGCCTAGCAATGGGTGCAAAGGTTTCTCCATAATCTATACCTTCCTCTTGTGCATACCCCTTGCATACTAGTCTTGCTTTGTTCCTTGTGACTTCTCCATTCTCGTTCAGTTTGTTCCTGAATATCCATTTTGTACCGATGACATTCTTGTCATCTGGTCTTGGCACAAGTGACCATGTCTTGTTCTTCTCAATTTGTTCAATCTCATCATTCATAGCACTTATCCATTCTTCATTGTCTAGTGCAGTATTGACAGATTTTGGTTCAAACTCACAAATTAAACAATTGGAGTTTAAAGACTTACTTCTTGTTCTTGTACCAACTTTCTTATCTCCTATGATCTGATCCTCTAGATGGTTCCTTTTTACATATCTTGCAAGTACATGTATAGGTCTTTGTATATTAGCTTGATCTTTATTACCTTGCACATTATCTTGATCATTATCCTGACCGTCGGTAATAGCATTCTGACTGTCAGTTGCAACATTCTGTGGTTCTTGAATTAAGCACTGTTTCTCAGATAAAGTTATGGGTTCTTCACAGTATAAAAACTTGTTGTAGTCTTCTGGTTCTTTTGTGCTTTCCATTTCATTCTTTTCTATAAATTTATCAATCTTTACATTTGCACTTTTAACTATTTTGTTAGAAGCCTTGAGTAGACATTTAAAATCTTTTCTTTTGGTAGAATACCTCAGAAAAATACCTTCATCACTTTTGGCATCTAGCTTTCCATTTCTATTATCTTTTAAGACATAACATTGACTGCCAAATATTTTTAAGTAACTTACATTGGGTGTTTTACCATACCATAGCTCATAAGGAGTCTTCTTTAAGTCCTTTCTTAATTGTACTCTGTTAAGTGTGTAGATAGCAGTGCTAACAGCTTCCCTCCAGAAGATCTGGGTGATGTCTTTCTCTATCATCAGTGTTCTTGCATAATCAACTATTTATCTGTTCCTTCTCTCAGCAATCCCATTTTGCTATGGTATTCTTGGTGCAGAAACCTATCTTTTTATACCATGCTCATTACAGAAATTAGTGAATTCATCTGATATAAATTATCCTCCTCTATCTGATCTCAAACATTTCAGATCCTTACCACTTTGTTTTTCTAC
>MU223066.1:1909550-1982067 GCA_018584345.1 Thuja plicata | reverse complement strand
GGGGGGGGGGGGTGAATCAGTGGCCTCAAAATTTATCCTATTAAACCTTAATCCACTAATCAATACTTCTCAAATTATTAAGTCCCAACAAGATGTATGCCTTCAAATACTTTGAAATAAATAAATGTCTATCGGTTTACCTTGTCTATCCTTATTCTCCTTGATTATTGATAAGCAGTAAAACTTATTTACCGATACTCAGTAAACATGTAGAGTATACCAATCAATCCATAAATGCATATGTGAAATGTAAAACAATAAAGTAATAAACCATACACATATAACACAAGGATTTTAACATGGAAACCCTATTAAGGGAAAAACCACTGGGATCGGTACCCCAAATTTTCACTCTTCTGAAGTGAGCCCTGTTAGGAGCCAACCCTGTTAAAGGTTACAAATACATGGTTAAGTGAGACCTTGTTAGAGGATTTTTATGCATAGGTTGTCACTAAGTATCTGGCATCTATGCTACCATCCTTGAATCAGTCTCTAGACTGTCAATAGGCTTTATGCTAATCTTACTACCATCCTTGAATCAGCCTCCTTCTTAGACTGTCAATAGGATTTAGGTAAGACCGGTGCTACTATCATGAGTCAAACTTTTTGGTAATCTGTTAGGATATACCTCAAATATAAAAGACTTTTAAGTCCTGCTCTGTTAAGAGAATTAATGCTTCAATGGTTAAACTAAAACACAATGACCTATTTCTAATGCAACTTTGAATTGCAGATATTCATATCTATTTATGCACAATACCTTTCTGATCAATGTATCAATTCAATTCCTTTGTACTTAACTCTTTCTTCTCTGTGATGATGTGCTTCACTATGTGTCGGTGTTTGTAGAAATCTTTAGCTCTTCCTTAGCTTGATTGATTAGGACTACATGAAGTTTACCCTTCATCAGTTTCTCTTTAGCATCTTTTTCAATTCACTCCCCCTTGTATCTAATTTCATTGGAAATGAATTATGTTTGTCTCTTATATATACATGATATTCCTTAATTCTTGATTCTTGATTCTTGATTCTTGGCATAAAAAACAATCTAGCCAAATTGATTTACTTCTTTAACTCCTGATTTATCTCATAGTTATCTTGTTGCCAGCTGTACAAATCAATTGCTTAATTGAGGTTTGAGTAAAACAAATAAAATAACTAGTTATGTCTATCCTTTAGCTCTTCTAGCTAGATATTTTGTCATTTTCTAATCCCTCTATTCTATCAGTCAATTCTATAGTTCGTCGCCAGTGACAACTGCTAGTTCCGTTGGTGCAGCTTCAGTTACCTTTGGGATCTCCATTCACCAGGCATTATTGGATCTTTCTCATTGGGCAACACTATTTTTATCTTGTTGGGCATCCTATGATTTTGCTTCATTGAGCAACACTGTCTTCTGCTCCTCGGGCATCACTACGACTTTTATCTTTGTCTTTACCGATGGTGTGCACTCCGCCGGTGTAGTCTGTTACTTTGTGAGTACTTGAATTTTATGCATTGGTGAAAGCATAACCTTTGTTCTAGTGATTCTCTGAAGTCTTTGGCATTATGTTTATGACCATATAGATGATATCAAGTTGACATCAATGACAATGCAAACCATTAACTGATTTAATGTCTTGCATCATCTTCAACTTAACATTATCAAACATCCAATCAGTTACATGTCATCAGAATATTCTGTGTCCTTAAGAGACATCTCAACACTATTTAATCACCAATTATTGAAACAAAAAGGAATATGCTGTTAGGATCAAGTGACTAGGCAACTAAGATAAAAGACACATGACTTAAGTTGCTCAAAAAGGTAACGCCAAAATAGAAATCTAATGAACATTTTAGGGTTTCTTATCATTTTGTCTTAGAACAGGGCCTAGGGTTTTGAGGTTTTGCACTTTTTATGTGGATTTTGACCTAAAGACCCTAAGAACTTCAATAGGGATATTACAAGGATAAGATACTTCTGACCTTAGGAAAGAAAAGAGTAAGAGGATCACAAAATTTTAGTGCAACGAACAAAAACCATATTTACAACCAACAAACTCTAACATTGCAATCTTGTTGAAACACATTTGGAACCTTTAGATAATTATATTCAATTCATAAATAAACTAGAATATACACACTCATATCTTGAAGATAGGTGCAACTCAAGAACCAATGCAATACGTCATCTTTGTACAGACAAACACTAGAAACTGTAACTGTCGTTAACAAAATTACACAACACAATTGAAACTTCATATCTAAGTCTACGTGTATGAAAAAAACATAAACAACATTTCTACAACATGAATATAACCATGCAAGGCTTGATAACATCATTCTGATAAGTACATATAGAACACTACTATATATTATATGTTGTCATCAATGACAAACATATAATCAACTAGCTTCCATAAGTAAATCTCTAACAGCTAGAGTGGTTGTAACCACTCATGCTCTATATATGAGCATGGATTGATGATTATAAGAAGGTTAATGAAGTTTTGGATTGCAAAACTTATTTTGTGAACCTCTGTACAAATGTTTTTAACTGTATTCATGTAATTCAAAGTGCTTTATGCATTCTGTGAGACTTTATATGGATTGGGAAATAAGATCAGACCCCAAGAGGGTGTAGTGTTTCAAGATAGCTTTCTTTTTCATATTTTAGTTTTCTTTGAATTTATAGGAGTAGAGAGTTACAATAGATTTGAGGTCACTGGTTTGTAAGTCCCATTTACAGAGTCATAGTGCCAAAAATGGCTCTAACCTAAGCATCCACCAGTGGAAATGGCTGAAACCATAGGGCCTAAAGGGTTAGAGTCTCTATATAATATTTGTGTTTTAATTTTTGTTGTTGAAATGAAGTTTCTAAACCAAGAGTGAAGCCCTATGACTAACTATTAGGAACAGGTGAGCCTGGATAGGGTGAAGTTGGATTTGGTTCGAGCACCCATGATCTTAGGGAAAAGACTTAGAGGCATGTGCAAAACCCCTAAAGATTTTGCTTGAAGGATCAAAAGGTGGGAGATGGTGAATCAAAGTTTGAAAACCAATTTGGTGGCAAATTGTCTAGACTAGTACAGAGGCCTAACTAATAGGCTAAAAACTAGGGCCTAGTGGTAACTAGGGTTGTGGGTGCATCCAAAACCTAGGATTTTGGATTCTAATAGGGTTTAAGGATACCTTGAATATTTTCAAAGTCTTATGTGGATTTTTTTGGAAGGTTTGAGAGCTTTAGACCAAAAATAATGATTTTTGACGTACTAGGAAATAAGCCAATTAGGCCTCCTAGTGAATTTGACAACAAATAGATTGGTAAAGTATCCAAAAGTGTGGGAAAGGGTTCTAAAGAAATTTTAATCAGCCAACAACATATACAAGAGTCTATGTGGATGTATGGGAAGATACTAAGAAAGGTTTTGGGATTCTAGGGGAAATATCTAGTGGAGAAGCCTAGGAAATTGAAGAACTTGTTGGACTAGTTGAACCTAGGAGCATTGACGTCTTCAAAAAATCAATTATACCTAGGAGAAGAAATTGATAGAGAGGGTCTTGGAGATCCACATTGGAGAAGAAAACAAGGAGAGGTAACCATTGGATGGTTAGAAGAGATTAGGAGCACTTTGGGAAATAAATCAATAGAACCCTAAGCCATCTGCATCAGAGTGGTATGAGAGCAAAAAAAATTTAAAGTTTGTGTCTGTAAGAAGGGGAGGAGAGTCAAGAGGTTGAAAAAATGCCTTCTAAGTCAATTAACTCTAGAGATTCTATTTTGGAATTGGTTTAGGGCCTCTTGGAGAAGGCTAGTGTGTCTGAAACAAGGAGTAAGAAGAAAGTAACTAAATGGGGAGATGAGAGTGACGATGAAGAGACTGAGAATCAGTCAGGAGGATATAAAGGAAGAGAAGTGGTGATGGATAAATAAAAAAAGGTATTCTTGGATGCCTTTAAGTCTATCAACAAAGATGGAATGGAACACATGCCCTACTATTGTGGTAGCTTGAATGTTGAAGAGTTGTTGGATTGGCTAGAGGCCATAGACAATCAATTTGATTATAAAGAAGTGGCAGAGGAGAAGAGGGTCATCTATTCCAAGGCTAGACTCAAAGGATCTACATTGGTGTGGTGGAACATGATGCAGGATGATAGGGTAACCAATGGAAAGAAGAAGATAATTTCTTGGGAGATGATGAAGATCAGATTGAGGGCACAATTCTTGCCTACTAACTATGAGATTAGTTGACAGGACTTTGTGACTGGCTCCGCCAATAGAGATAAGTTGTCACTAGGTATCGAGGTACCGGACAACTCCACCTAAAGAGGTTCTCTAGAGAATGAATTCTCCAAGCCTCCAACAACCTAGTTGTTGAGTCTTGATGGTGCGGGGGAGCTAAGTTGGGCAGGTGACTATTTGCTTGAGGGGATAGTTGATTTTACTCATCTTCCTTGGGGATTTCACTAATGGGTAAAGGTTTCCTACAAGCATGTTATGTTTACCAAATAAATTGCAAAAGACACACTAGAGTTAGAATTTATTACTTTTACTTATAGTTATGCAACATATTTCAAATATCAACAATGATCCAATGTAATAACTATACTAAATACTAAATACATACAGAACCAATGATTCATACATATTCAATAGCAAGAGGAAATGAGATCATTAATATAAATAAAACATTAGAGAAAAGGACATTACAAACATACAACACAAAATTATATCGCTAATTGCAGAGATCAGAAAAACACATAACACAGCCATAAGATGTCCTTCCTTCTTCATTAACTCAAATGGTTCCAGTGTCACTGGTAAATACAATCATGGCTCCAAGGGAGCATTCTAAACTATCAAGAACAACTAAGCATTGAGATCTTGCAACTGCTAAAAATGGAAAGCTATCTTCTATTACTTGTTGGGCTGCAAAATCATCAATTTTGCTAACCCTTGTTACGAGGTCAGACTCCTTATTTATACACATAGTTTGACCTAAAAATAATCTAATCTAACTATGCACTCAATGCATAGAATACATTATCCTATGGATGGTACTACCTGCACCACTTACAATCACCTCAAAAAGAGCAGAGGTTTGAAAAGATAGAGGAAGAAGAAAAGAAGGGAAAGTTGCAAGAATCGACAGGGAGAAGAGTGTCAAGGTATTAATAGAGGAAATTTGATCGCTCTAGTGTCCGAGGAAACATGTCTCATAAATGTAGATTGTGGCTCACCATATTTGATGCACATCAAGAAGTTAATGTGGGAGCGACACCTTGAGAGAATCACCTATCAAAGCCATCCCTCTGCCTAACATACCTTATCAAGATCACCTACCTGCTGACTCCTTATTAACTTCTTGACAATGATCAGCTAGCTCTGAGAACCTAGGCATGGATCATTAAGAAAGAATACAAAACTTTAGACCTAGAATTGTGGATTCTGGGAGCTCACACTCAAAGAATAATAAATTCACCAACTTGCACCCTACTGGTGAAAATATCCAGAGTCTAGAGAACCTTATTGCGCCTTGTATGTTTTAAATGCTTCTAAAAGCTAGGGAATTCTCTCTTCGTAAATGTCCTTAATGCACACCTAGCGGAACTTGGCTACCTCCAACTACTCACCCATATATAGAGTTTTTACCTTAATTCTAAGGCCATCTTTGCTGCATCATGTGCCCAAAGCATCATGCGGGATAAGCGTGACATTTTTTCTCTGTCAAAATATTGCGGGGACTAGTACCATGACTCCATCAATTCATCAAACTTCCCAACAACATAATCCACTGGAGTACACATATCTGTACTAGAGGGATCAACTCCTAACACCCTTGTGACAAAAGCCTTATATAAATTCAAAGAATATTCTACTCCCAGAACATTGTCCTTGAAGGCCGCTACTAGTTGCTTGTTAATCTCCAATTTGAGATTAGGTCTTGAGTGCTGGCCTAAGATAAAATTGAAAGGTTCATCCCCCAAAATACCCATCTCCATGATGGGTTCCTTCCCAAGATTCATGAGTTCTCCTAACTCACTCATTCATGCTTCATACTATTCGGTTTCTCCCTCCCATAGAGAAATGGTTCCTTTAACATGGTGTAGGATGTTACCAACCATATGTAGGTCTGGGAGTATTATTGTTAAGAAATGTCAGACATTTCCTAGCTGCTTGGCTACCTAGCCACCTACTTCCTATGCTTTCTTCTTCATGATCCTTAGTGTATCAATGTCACCCTGTGGGAGTGGTGTTCCAGATGTAGAATCTTTCAGAGGAATTTTAGTTAATGGTTGCACTAGCTCTATTAGAATCCCGAGGAGATTTGCATTATTTTTCTTTTCCTCCTTCAGTATCTAGGATTTTTTATCATATCGGGCCTCAATATCCCAGCTAGCCTCTTTTAGCAGATCCAATTTGCCCTGCCTGTCCCTCCTCCTAGAGGTACCTCTATAACTGTATATTCTGTAGCACGTATCACTGCTTCCTCTTTGTGAGGGGGAGGTGTCACAATAACTGTGACTGTGTCTCTATCCAGACTAGTCCAAATGAAATGGAGGGTCTGTGCCTTCTTTGACTTGGGAATGCCTTGACTCTAGGCAATCATTTCGACCAGGGAGATGGAATTTTTCCTCCTCTGGGGCCTTTCTCTTCTTTGACTCCACCAACCATTGTGGTGGTGGGGGTGGTCTTGCTACTAGGGCCTAATTGTCTGGGTCTTCTCTGGGGTTCTTCTATTCATCCCCAACATTTATAGTCTCTTTGGACTCTTTCTCTTTGTTCCTAGGATCACCTACACCATCGACATTAGTGTTATTAATATTTGTTGCCTTATTTTTCCCATCCTTAGCAGCATCAGTGTGATCAACATCCATATTTATGGGGTTCTCTCCCTCATTCTGATGTTGTTCTTGAGCATCCTCTACCGAGACATTCTCCTCTAGTGGCCTATCTACTAGAGGTGGTGAAGGTGTCCGAACTAGATCCGACTGTGGTGTTACAGGGATCACCTTTCTAAATATTACCTTGGGTTACCTTAACTTGGGAATGCCTTGACTCTAGACTTCTTTCTCCTTATCACTAGTGGGTGTCTGACATCCAAAATAGACACACTTTCATCATGCAATCCCATCCCCACTGCTTGGGCCATAATTTATGCAGCTGAAGGGGAGCTAGAAGGGAGGGTATATTCTTTTAGAGTAATTGGGAGGCCAAGCTTAGTTCCTATTAATTCCTTCAGCTAATGGGACACCGCTAGCTGAAGGTGCACCTGTTCCATATTGGGAATTGAAACTGTAGATGGAACCTGGGCTGAGGTATCAACTTTTCTTTATCCTTTTTCCTTTCCTTTCCTGGAGGTTAACATTCTAGAAGTGAATCCCTGAAAAGAATGGGCCAACTCTACGGGTGCTCTTTGGACATACCTTAAAAAATTATGCATGACTGTCTTCAATCAAATCATAGGTAATGTCCTCAATTACTGGGCTTTCTGGGGTGTCCCAATCCATTGGAGGGAGAACCATCTTGTCCACTCCCTAAGCCTTGTACTACGTGTCATCTATGGACCCAGTATCTGAAAAGTCCTTTGGAAAGGTCTGAAGCTTAAGATGCTTCATCATACCTTTTTTCATTCCGAGAAAGTGTCAATTTAGGAGTTCAAAATCATCCTGGAATTCTACCCAAAAATCTTCCATGTGAGGCTTGTGAGGTTCTGACACCTAGGATAGTGCCAAATTTATCTGATCCAGTGGATCAAAATTCTTCCGTGCCAAATAAAATTTTTCTAGCTACAAACATTTTAATTCATTCTCAGCTTTTTTCGCCGCTGTAAGGCTACAACTGTAGTTCCCACAGATGACTAGGAAAGGAATGTTGGTGACCTTCTTGAGGCCAAGAAGACTGTGGAGCTCTAGAATCTGCCTACAATATTCTAAAAGAATAATCCTATCCCCACAATGTTTGGGCAATAGGTAGGGTTTTCAAGAGAATTCGGTCATCCGAATGTAAGAATGTTGTTAAAATTGGATGAAGTAATGGCAATAAGAACTAACCAGAGTAATCACCTCCTTTAAAAGCTAGTAACAGGCATTCCAAGTGGGTGTAAGAATCTTATAGTAAATGAAGGTGTCATTTACTCTCGAAAAACTGGGGAAACTAGTTTCCCATTGAATTTGTGGGAAATGGTCCGATGGAGCTTTCTGGCCTTTGCTAGTCTCGAGGAAGCCGACAGTGAGTAAATACTAGGTTATGGGTCATTGTTGTGCCAGTGCCCACAAAAAATATGAAGTCATGTGGAACATTGAGGTTTGGGTGACCTTGACAAGATAGAAGTCCACATGATTGGTAATAATAGTTTCCCAATCAAAATTTTGTCTAGTAGTGCTGATGCCGAACAAGAAGTAATACATATATTCATGCCAAAAACTCCTGGCCATGAGATTCTCCAAAGACCCTTCATAAGGAGATGATCCCCATTTGCATGATTTCCTTGAATTCTATGTGGGGGATCTCCAACTTCATCTTTTTATAATCTTTCCTCGGGGTCTTGAGCCAGTTTGTGTTGAGGTGTTGTCAGGCCATCTGCCAAACCTTTTCAAACTCTTCTAAGGCCAAGGCCTGGGTGGTAATAGTAGAATTATAGAACTGGGGGATCCCTATTCCTAAAGAAAATTTTTCAGTGTCAAGAGACACTAAGGGCTTTGGGTATCCCGAGGGGAGAGGAGCGGTAAGCATGACAGCCTAGATGACTATGTTGTAGTGTTCCACCAATTTAAGAATAAGCTTCAGAGCCTGCACTGAGCAGGGGAAACAAGTGGCTTTGAGGATTTTGAAGGCAACCACATTTAGTGCCATTTTATCTCTGGCCTTGTGCTAAATAAACATTATTTTTACCAAGGCCTACAATTTGGCACATGCTCTGACACTTGTGTCGGTGATCATCTATAACTTGGAATCTAGTTTAGATCCCAAAATAGTTCCTTGCTTCCAATATTTTGTGGTCAATGGAAGCTTTTCTAAGCCCTTCTAGGGCTTGGTCCTAGCACCTGCCCTAGTTCAATTGGATGGGAGTTTCAGACTCCTGGGAGGAGAAGATTCTTTAGACATTATGTATCTATGAATTTATCGGCAACCTGCAAGATCAGACAATCATCAATATGGATAAAGCACAATAGAATTATGGGTCCCACAAATTTCATCACTGCCTTGCATCTATTCTTGGAAAGGCATTAGTGTGAATCAAACCCTAAAAATATATTAAATGAAATGACTTGTTTGGAATTTGATCAATGCCCTGGGGTTCTGGGGATTCTGGCTCATGTGGTGAATGAAGTGAAGGTCGAAGGGGAACATGGGACAGAGAGTCTGAAAAACTGACTGTTATCAACATGACCGACAATTAGTTGTACTAGGCTATCATGGGGTGTCATGCGGTCATGCAATAAAGGGAGTAATGGCATTAAAAGTGACAGATGTCCTACAATGCAAGGTAATGAATGCCACTTGGGCTGGTTCTAAATGCTTGCACATGGGGAATTAAACCCATTATCAAAGTGGAGATGATAGAGGAGAGAGAAATCCTGTAAACTCAACCAGGAAAGGTGTCAAATTCCAATTCATGAGCATTAGGTGGGCGAGCTCAACATTTGATCACATGTAGAGGGGCATAGTGAGTTCACCACCAGACAGGGGGGAATATATAGAAATGCATAGAATTTACATGCATACACAAACTATAAACACTTATGCACAGAGGGTTGAAGAATAATTTATAGACCGACACTGAAACAAACTTACTTACAGATACTTACAAACTAACGACAATTTACAAAGTCTACAAAAAATGTACAAGAGTTACATTTTTTACAACTGCATAGAGGGTAGACAACCCTCTGGAAGAGCCATGCCACCAATGGGAAGAGATGACAAAGAACAAAATGGAAAACAAATAAAAACACAAAAAGGAAAGAAACCCAAAACAGAACTAGAAAGAAAAGAGGAGGAACCAGAAGGCCTTACCTTAGAAATGAGGGATGTGGGAGGACGAGCATTGGAGATGCTCTGCAAATGAATGACTTTGAATTACGATGAACACACAACTTCTAGTCACTGTTAGGCACTGTTTAAGTTTTTGGGAAAAAATCACATTTAGCTTCTGTTGAAATTGCTCTAATCACTTTGAATCGCTTTGGGGTAATCTTGTTCACAGTAAATATGAAAGTGACAAGTAAAACTCTATTTATAACCTTTGGGGTGAAACTTACCATTCCTCCTGCCGCAAAATCCTGAGAAAAAGACAAACCCTCAGATTCCGGGCTCTGGGATCCTTCACAATCAAACCCTCTAACTAAAGAGGGAATAATGGCAAAGGATCCCACAGTCCAAAAATTTGGCTGGCACAAACAAAACACAAACACTCTGAGACCAGGTCCTAGAGGAAGAGAAACCAAAAATAAAAGGAAATGACCCCGCGGAAGCAAAAGCCAGAAGAAAACAAAAAAGGAAAGGAAAGAAGGCAAAAGAAAAAATAGGGACCCAAAATTTTGCCCAAAAAATGTAGGGATGGTTATGCAGGGCATAAAAATGGTGACTCGCTAGGATGAATGCCTTAGCACATTTGAGAACTACAGAATCTTTGGTTAGCAAAACTAGAACTCTACTTTACCTGGGGTATTCTTCTTTCAAGGCGCGAGGTGTCTGAAAAATCTAACTCATAATTAATTCAATCCTTTGATCTCTTGTTAGCTGTGAGGTGTGTTCTTTGAAAGAAAATCAAGCCAATGAATTTTGGGAGAAATAGAGAGGAGGCACTGAATACATTGAACCAAAATCACTATATCTTGCATGATCCCCCGTATACCAAAATTCTCTATTATTGAGTTCTTTCTTTTATTTTGAAGATGGGGAAGGCAGTACTTCTTTCACCATGAACCTTAAGCTTAGCTAATTATTACAGTTGTACTCCTTTCACCTTGCCATTCGTTTTAATTTTCTTAATAGAAGAGACATTCTGGACCGAGGATATTTTTGTGATTTTCAGATTTGGCCAATAATTAGTGCAACCGATCTACTCTCAAGGACCATGCAATTACTTGCTTCTTAGATTTTTTGTTAACCGGTGTCAAGAATTTCAAGATATGAATCAGATGATGATTACCCATAACCTTTTACCATACGTACAAAATAACTCTGAAGTGTGGATGAATTCCACCATGCTAACAATAGATTCCAGGCTAACCAGAATGCATAAGGCACCATTCTAGGGACTAGATGTCATGCGAAGAATACCAGTCTACAATATGAGGACAACACACTGGGATCTTGAAAAACAAGACGTAAAGAAAAATGGAAAACCAAAGACCAAACAAAAGAGAGAAGGTGGTCCCAAAAGATTGCCAAAGAACTATTTACAAGGACAAGGACAAGGGCACTCCCAAGGAGCATCGGGAAAATATATTTACAAGATGGAAAAACTTTACATATAATACAACTTTAGGAAAACTTACCTCCTGCCTCATTCAAAGTAGTGTTTGAGGAACTTTCCATTGACGGACAATGGGAAAACTTCTTCGGTTATGGTACTGAGGTGATAAGTATTTGCCCTGCAGATCTCTAAAATTAGTTATGGTCTAATCCAGAGCCTTTGAAACTTGGTGTGCTTTCCTTTCTTCTCTTCGGCTTTGTCCCACAGAAGGACTAGGTCCAAAACCTAAAAGGCCACATCTCTTTGTTTCAATGTCGCGTCTCTTTGTTCCTCCATTCTCACCAAGTTCAAGAGTCGAACCTCCATAATGTTTTCCTAGTTGTTAAATTCATTCATAAACTATAAAACCGAGATTTGTAAGTTGATAGGGAATAAAGGATTCAGGTCATAAACCAGGTAAAATAGTGAAGTCCCCAGGGCTGCCTTGATTTTGATACGGTTCACCCAGAGGGTCAACCCAAGATTTTAGTGCCAATCCTAGGGGTTCTATTCTAGAAAATATTTGATCACCTCCAACAAATTTTTATTCATAGATTCAGCCACACCATTACCCTGGGGATAATAGTTGTTGGAGAACATCAAGGTGATATTTCTCTTGTAGGTCCATTCTAATAACTACACCGAAGAAAATGTCAGACCATTGTCACACACTATAGCAAAAGACATTCTGAATCTAGTGACTATGTTTTCTTCCAAGAATTTGATAACTACATCTGCCGTGTTGTTCTTGCATGGAATTGACTTAGACCACCAGGTACAATAATTGGTTGTAGTCAGAATATACCGGTGGTTGGCAGATGATATGGGGTTGATTCCCCTCATAAAATTGAATGCATATTGGGGAAAGGGTCAAACTTCAAAGACCAGCTGGAGAGGCATGGCTGGATTTCTCTCATGATTAGATGTGGTTTGGAAAGTGTGGCACTTCCTCATGTGAGTGTAGATGTCTTTGAAGATGAAGGGCCAGTAGTATCCAGCCCAGAGAATCTGCTGGGAAGTGGCCTTAGCTGAACCATGCCCTATTCTGAATTTCCTATGGAATACTTCTATCATTTTGGAATCTTTCTCTCCATCTATGCACTGGAGATAAACTCCCTTAAAGTTACTCCAAAAAAAATTTCCATTTTTTATCATGAAGTGTACACGTTTCAGCCGCAGGGCGCAAAGTTTGATGGGGGGAGCCCCTCTGGGCATCTTTTATTGAGCAACAGGTATACCAGGTTGGTATACCATGGGTCTTGAGTGATGGACATCACCGTATAGGTCTGAAATTCAATGTTTGGAATTACTTCTACCATCGCTCTACATAGTCCCTAGCCTCAAATTATCTTCATTGATTTCATCTCGAGATCATACTCTTGGAGGATGGCCATCCATTTCCCCTGGTGTTCACCCATCTCAATCTGCAGCAGTAAAGATTTAACAACTTGGTCTAGAATGATAGCATGCACTTTGATTCAAAGAATATAATACTAGAATTTCTTCACAGCCTAGACTAGAGCAAAGGCCTCCTTTTCCAAAGGCATATATCAGACTTTAGCATTTTTGAAGGGGGAGCTCATAAAAGCAATGGGTATTTCTTCCCCTTAAACCTTCTGGGTTAGGACTGCCGCTACAGAATATGGTGAAGTGAAGGAGTAGATGTGAAATGGGAGGGAATAGTCTAGACTTGCTAGGACGGGTGCCTCCACTATGGTTTTCTTGATATGAACAAACTATTGCTTCTCTTTGGGGATCCACTAAATCTTGGTATCTTTCTTCATCATGTCATTGAGTGGTTTAAAAATCTTGGAGAATCTAGTTATGAACTATTGGACAAAGTTTATCTTTCTGAAGAAAGATCTCACTTCCTTTTTACTACCGGGCATTTCTAGATTGATCATTGTTTCAACTCTCTCAGGGTCAATGGATATCCCCTTCTCAGATATTATATGCCTGAGTAGCTTCCCTTTAGTGACCTCAAATATGCATTTCTTAGGGTTGAGGGAGATACCATACCGGTGACATCTTTCACAGATCTAGGCAAGGTGGGCAGAGTGATCATGCTTGTCCCAGGAAAAGACTATTAAATAATCCATGTAGATGATTATGCATTTGTTGACTAGGCCTTCGAACACAATGTCCATAGCCTTTTGAAATGTGGCCCACACATTGATGAGGCCAAAGGGAATTTTCCAATATGCAAACATTCCTCACTTGGTGGTGAATGCCATTTTATCTCTATCTTCAAACTTAACCATAACCTAGTTATATCCGGAGTACCCATTCAAGGACATCATTTGGGAACCGTTTACAATTTGTAGAACCTCGTCCAATGAGTGGAGAGGGTGATTGTCCTTCTGGGATACCTTATTTAAATTGTTCCACACATAGGCTGTTCTTACCATTCTTCTTTTGCACTGGGATGAGGTTGGCAACCCATGTAGTATGCCAAATAGGAAAGATAATCTGGGTTGATAGTAATTTCTGAACCTCCTGATGAATTAGAGGCTCGATCAATGGGTTTACCGACCTCTTCTTTTGTCGGAAGGGTTTGGAATCTGGTTTCAGTGGGATGGTATGGGTCATGATGGATGTGTCATAGGTTTTAATATCCTCATACCCCCAGGAAATAACATCAATGTAATCTCAGAGAACCATGAGAATCTTCTCCTTCTCCTCTTGGGAGCAGGAGGTAGCAATGTGCACAAATTTTTCTTCACCAGCCTTGCCGATGTTAAATTTTTCAAATTTTCCTCCCTTAGAGGAGGATGATATCTTATCTTAGCCCTAGGGGTCTGAATCAAAGATGTGTTCTAGAGCTACCATCCCCTTTGGTATGGTGTTTGTTGGTAGCTTGATGATTGCGTCATCTTCTTCACCATGCCAGTATCGTCATGGTCAATTTCTTCCACTATCTAATCCTCAAAGACTCCAATATTGGCTATGAAGGCCAAAATATGTTGGTCATCCTCAAAAAAATTAAAGTGGGTGATATTATCCAGGATGGATGGGGTGGGGACCATTTCAACAGAAAACTTTTAGAGCTGGGAACCAGCCATCAGCTCGAGGGTGCTGGCAGACACAGCGAGGGCATCCAAAACATAGTTACATTTTTGAGGAATAAGCTTGATGACAAAAGTATCAATGTCTTCAATTAGGTGCCATGCTCGATTGCAGTATGTGGCCAATATTTTGTCATGACACGTGTATTGGCTCTGGACCTATTTTACTGTCAGCTCTAAATCACCCATTGCTCGGAGGTGGGTAATCCATTTTCTCAATGTGAAAAGGAGTCTAAGGACAAAGGCCTCATACTCCATGACCTTATTGGTGCAGTTAAACAACAACTTGTAGGATGCGAGGAAGGATTTACCCTACGAATTGATTAGCTACACTCTGGCCCCACAGCCTTGTTTAGACTAGGATCCATCAAACTTCAGGATCCACAAATTGTTGTTCATTCTTTAGGGCTGGGAAGACAAAGTGGAACTTGGATTGATTTTGGTAGGTTTGGGAAGTGATTCCTCTAGTTTTGATGGTGTAGGGTAATTTTTTCCTCTAGAGAAGCCTCTTGTTTGGATTCTTGGACAAGCGGCACCTTAGGCATACCACTAGATGGACTACTTGTTCTAGGTGAGCTAGCTTTATGTTCTTTATCCTGGAGGTCATTGATGTGGCGGGTAGTAGGGGAAATGCAAGGCTCACACTCTAGTTTAGAGTGTTTTTGGTAATGTACTAGGCACCAAGTGTTAGGCAAGAGAGTGGTTAGAGTTTCTATGTTACCTTGTGAGTCTACCTCACCCTTCAGTTTCTTGTCCAGGTCCTGAATTCTCTTAGAGACTATGGGATCCTCCCCGTGGATGAAATCAAAGGTTAAGATTTCTCATGTACGATACACCTTGGGGGAGGATTGAGAGAAAAGGACTTCATTTACCCTCTTAGCTTTGATTAGGGCCTGCTTCATTCTAGGTTCACTCTCCACCCAGATTTGGTTTGATTCCCCCTTCCAGGGGAGCCACAAGTGGGAGAAGTCCATAGAGAAATACCTGTTAAGGGCCTTAGAGAAATTTTAGCTTAATAACATCCTATAGGTTTTAGGGATGTCCACTACTTGGATGTCTATTGTACTCAATATCTGAGGGTCTTGGATGAGCTAAATTTGGACATTTTTCAGCTCACCAGCCATTTTCATAGTAGTTTTGTCCAATTGGACTACCACGCCTTTCGATGGAGTGGGAGTGAGTCTAACCTTCCGGCATATGGATAAGGGCATGACATTTCTCAAAGCACTAAAATCTACTAGGTAGTTGTATAGGTTCTTCCCTTGAATGTTCAAGCCTAGGAAGGGAGGATCCTCAGTGTTTCCCCAGAAGATGACCGAGTTGGCATCATCGAATGTGACTATCTTTGGTGGATGACTGACGGCTTCTGGGTTTCCCAAAAGCTTTAGAAGGGATATCTTCTACTCGAGACAATTCAAAAAAACCTCCATCAAGGTCATGGATGTGGTGGTGTTCTCTAACACCTTAGTAATGTCAAACCATCCCCTCGAGTAAAGTTGACTTCCCCTAACCATATCCTTGGCTTGGTTAGAGCAAGGTCCTTTTAGAGGGAAGGGGTGATTAGTTGTATTGTCCTGGGTGTTAGAGTAATCTTTAGTAATTACTTTTTTGTGCTTAAGTTTCACTTAGGCAGTTTCTATTTTGTTAGAGTTTCCCTTTTAGGGTTTCGGTATCCTTTATAAAGAATCACCGCTTTGTAATTCATAAGGAGATTGTAATTTCATTATTGTTGAATATAGAAGATTATTTCTGTCAACACATTTTTTCAGTCTCTGGCCTATTGGCCGCCATAGCTCTCTTTCTGTCTTCTGTCTTCATTCTTGTAGCAGTCTTTGCATGCAGGTGTTCTTGGGAAGATTTGCAGTTTAGCAAATCTATCATGGTATCAGAGCTGATCTGCTATTCGTTGTTCCTGTTTTATTCAAGCACAGAGGGTTTCAGAAGCTTTTTCAGCTTCTTTTAGTGGTTCTTGGGGGTCTCTATTTTTGGAGGCATTTTGGGCCCAAACGGACACTTCCATTGCGTCCAGAAGGCCCAAAAACCCCAGAATCCATATAAAGCTTGTCCAGTTTGGACATCGGGGCATCTGGAGAATTTTTTCGGCCTCCTACGGGCTGTACGGACACGGTTTACGAGGAAAAATCATTCAAAAATCATTTTTTAATGCATTTTTTTAACGCAGTCAGTGGTTTTTGATTCTCGCCGCCTCTGCGCCACCGCAGGGCTGCCCGCGCGCCCCCGCCGCCTGGCCACCGCCGAGCTCAGCGGCCCCCGCCGCCTCCTCTCTGCGGCGTTTCAATTTTTCTGCGCCGCCACCGGGCGCCCCCGCCACCGGCCCCGGCACGGCCGCCTGTTTCCGCTGTGGCCACCGTCTGTTCCCTGGCGCTCCGCTCGCCGTCGGTCACAGAACCCCGCTCCGCCCGCCCACCGCTCCCCGGTGGCAGGAATTTTGGCACCCCTTGCGGGCTTTAAGCACTAGCGGCTGGTCCTTTCAATGACCACGGGCTCCAATTTTGGCCCCCTAGGTGCCCCATGCGCCCAGGGGCCTATTTTTTTCAGCCCCTGGGGCTTCTGTTGGCCCTTTTGGAGCAATTTTGACCCTACCTGTCTATTTTCGCTCTATAGGGAGCATACGGGGGTCTTTTTTTGACTTCCATATACCGTCAGAAAGCTCTTTCCAAGAACTTTCTGATGGTAGAGGTTAGGATTTTTGGTTCCACCATTTCAATAGTTTTTTTTCTATTGAAGTCTCATGTCTTTTTTCCTTCCGGGAGCCATATCTGGCTCATCCGGACTCCTTTTTTGGAAAACAAGATATCGTCGGAAAGCTGGTTCTATGTGCTATTCAGTGGCAGAGGTTATTTTTCCAAATTCTGCTCTAGGTTTTCACTCATCCGCGTTTGGAAATTTATGCCCTCTGGTGGAGTGCTTGGTTCTACAGGTCCTGGGATCTCTTCTTTTGAGTTCATAGCTCACTCTTCTTTCTAACTTCTGAGCTTGCATGCTCATTCTGATGCATTTTGTTCTGTAAACGCACTAAGATAAAGTGCCTTCTTCTGCATTTCTAGGATCTTGTACACCTGGTTCAGTTTTAGTACTCGCACTCTGTTATAAAGTGCCATGGGGGGTTATGATGCATTTGCCGCTTTAGGCGCATCCACTTTTGTCAAGTGAGTGTACCTTCCATGACATTAGCCCATGCTATGTGTCGATGATACCACCCTTTATCTTATGTTCATGCTTCTGTTGCACTGTTGGTGTTCCTGGTTCTTCTTCTGCAGATGTTTCTGGCATTGCATTTTAGTGTTCCTGTCACCTCTCCCAGTTCAGCATTATGGGGGGGTCCACCTGTTGGTTCTATTGCTTCCTGGTTTGATTGATCAGCTCTTCAGACATTTGTCTTCTCTACCTGGTCATGCACTTCAGTGGGGGTTCCAGCAGTATCTTCTGATAGAGTTTTCAGACATGCTTCAGAGATGCTTCTTGCTCTTTTCTTGTTCCTTTTTCTGGGACACCTTTTTCTCTAGATTGAAGGTTTTCTTCATCTAGTTTGCTTTATGTTTTGGGTACCTGATCAGGCCTAGTTGCCGGAACCCATCTTTCCTGCTTTCTACAGTAGTTTAGCTGTTTTGCTTCTCCCTAAGTTACACTTAAGGGGGGGTGTTAGAGTAATCTTTAGTAATTACTCTTTTATGCTTAAGTTTCACTTAGGCAGTTTCTATTTTGTTAGAGTTTCCCTTTTAGGGTTTCGGTATCCTTTATAAGGAATCACCGCTTTGTAATTCATAAGGAGATTGTAATTTCATTATTGTTGAATATAGAAGATTATTTCTGTCAACATGATTTTTCAGTCTCTGGCCTATTGGCCGCCATAACTCTCTTTCTGTCTTCTGTCTTCATTCTTGTAGCAGTCTTTGCATGCAGGTGTTCTTGGGAAGATTTGCAGTTTAGCAAATCTAACACTGGGGAGGGGTACTATTAGGAGGTGTTTGCGGGTAAGCTGGCCCTTTTCCAGCCTAACTCTGAGTGTTGTAGGGAGTTCACAAGCTGGTGAAGGCATTGGCCTCAAAGGCCGGGGTGGATTCATAAAAGAACCCTTGCAATTCAGATTCTTCTTCATCCTCATCATCTGTCCTAAAGAAGATGGTCTCAATCATAAAGGAAGTGTGGGGAGGCACTCATATGGATGGTTCTGGGGAAGTAGGATGGATAGGTTGTTGTCTTTTCGACTGGGAGATCATGATGATCTTCTCCAGTGTGGCACAGTTCACCTCAGAATGAGAGTCGGTGTCAAGCAATCTACACCACGTGGTCAGCAGGTAGAATTTTGTAAGCTGTGCATAATGACTGGGTCTAGTACCACCCCAAGTGGTATTTTTGTTTGGAGGAGGAGCTCTAGTATTCCCATTGTTGTTCCATTATTGTTGATTGGGCCAAGGCCTGTTGTTGTAGTTTTGACCTCTAGAATTAGTGTTTCATTGTGCAGAGAAAATATTCCCCCTCTAGAAATTGGGGTTGTAAGGCACGGAAGGCCCCACCTTCAGCTATCCCATGTCCATCGTTAATGAGTACACCAATCATCGAAGGGATTCAACCTTAGATGATAGCTGGGTAGTTGTGTCATAGTGTGACAGTTTTTGTGGTGGGTTCCTAGGAAAAGAAGCAACAACTCCCAGAGTTGAGGATGACGATCCTCCAGCCATGGATGACTAGAAGAAAGGTACTTCAGAGGGTTGTGTCAAGGGTCGTTTCATTTGTTGTGGTTGTTTCTAGGGAACATATTGCAGATCCAATATTTTCTAGGCTTGCGATGTAGACATGTACCAAGCCTGCTGGTCTATTGGAAGTGGGCCCATGGCCATCATTGGGGTACCCATTTCTAGATTGAGGTTGTATCCCCCAGTGTAAGGATTTTCATCAGATATCATGTTGAATCATAGGTTTTGTCCAATCCCGTCGAGAGCTTTGCTCAAACTGCAGGAAAACTCCAAGGCTAGGTTATAAACCTTCGCTGGAGTATCCCAATCATTGATGGCAGTGGTTCCCCTAAGGAGAGTAGCAAAAGTGGGCTCCAGAGCATTGAGATATGTCTGGATGGTCAGGTCAGTGGATGGGATGAAGAGGCCAGTGCACCACTTCAAGGTACATTGGAACCGATGGTTGAATGTGGCAAGGGGTTTGTTTGGTTCCTTTCTGATGGAGATAAACTGGCTATGGGACCATGTTGGGTCCATGTGAATGTAGAAGGCTATCAGGAAGGCATCTTCCATATCATGCCAACTGTTGATGGAGTTGGTTGGCAAGCTAAGGTAATATTTTAATTCATTTTGTCCTAAAGATAGAGGGAACATCTAGGTTACAACATCCTAACATTGTATTCGGTGTTGGTTCATGGCATCCTTATAGGCCTGTAGATGTTCCTATACTATTCGTCGGCCTAGATTCTCATACTTGGGACAGCTCTTCTCTAGATGTGAAGGAAGATTGTTGGTGGCACCGGGGAACTACCATGTTAGGGACCCGGTGTTACTGAAGTAAGCTTCCATTGGGAATGTTTGATTTTGGCTAAGTTGAACATTGGTCCCCATGATTATCTGAGGATTTTGGGTATTTTAATGTGTAGCAAATCCCCAGATAAAGTTGTCTAGTTGTTTGGTCTATTGGGTTCTACTATTTCAGATATGAGGTCCGAGTTCTACAAACTCTCCAAGATTTGGGGCTAATCAAAGGATTATGTCAAAGCTCAGGGGTGTAGACGACCCTCTTCTGCAGAGACTTTGGTTCCTAAAACTACTTCTTGGGGAACCCTTGGGCGGTGTAAAATCAAAATCTTCCAAGGGAAATGAGCTCATGCCCTCCTTCTAGCACTAGTTTCTATTGATGGGACTTTGTGACCGGCTCTTCCAACAAAGATAAGTTGTCACCAGGTACCAGGGTACCAGAAAACTCCACATGAAGAGGTTCTTTGGAGAATGAATTCTCTAGACCTCCAAGCACCTGGTTGTCAAGTCTCAATGGTGTAGAGGAGCTAAGTTGGGCAGGTGACTATTTGTTTGAGGGGATAGCTGGTTTTACTCATATTCCTTGGGGATTTTAGTAATGGGTTGAGGTTTCTTGCAAGCATGTTATGTTTACCAAATAAATTGCAAAAGATAGACCATAGTTAGAATTTATTACTTCTACTTATAGCTATGCAACATATTTCAAATATCAACAATGCTCTAATGTAAGAACTATACTAAATACTAAATACTAAATACATACAGACCCATCTATTCATACATATTCAATAGCAAGAGGAAATGAGATCATCAATATAAATGAAACATTAGAGCAAAGGCCATTAGAAACATACAACACAAAACGACATCGCTAATTGCAAAGATAAGAACAACACATAACACATTGCCATAAGATGTCCTTCCTTCTTCATTAACTCAAATGGTTCTAGCATCACTGGTGAATGCAATCATTGCTCCAAGGGAGCATTCTAAACTATCAAGAACAACTGAGCATTGAGCTCCTATAGCTACTGAAAATGGAAAGCTATCATCTATTATTTGTTGGACTACAAAATCATCAATTTCACTGACCCTTGGTATGAGGTGAGACTGCTTACTTATACACATATTTTGACCTAAAAATAAACTAATCTAACTGTTCACTTAACATATAGAATACATTATCCTGTGGCCGGTACTATGTGCACCAATTACAATCACCTTGAAAAGAGGAGATGTATGACAAGACAAATGAAGAAGACAAGAAGAGAAAGCTAGAAGAATCGACATGGATAAGAGTGTCAGGATATTAAGAGGGGAAATCATATCACTCTGGTGTCTGAGGAAACATGCCTCATAAATGTAGATTGTAGATTAATGTCTTCGATGCACATTAGGAATTTAATATGGGAGCGATGCCTCAGGATAATCACCTGTCAAAGCCATCCCTCCGTCTGCTATGCCTTATTGGGATCACCTACCTGCTGACCTCTTATTAACTTCTTGACAATGATCGGTCGGCTCTGGGAGCCTGGACATGGATCATTGTGAAAGAATACAAAACTTTAGACCCAGAATTCTGGAGTCTGGCATTGTATGCTCAAAGTATAATTAATTTACCATCTCGTACCCTATTGGTGAAAATCTCTGGAGTCTAGAGAACCTTACTGTACCTTGTATGTTTTAAATGCTTCTAAAAGCTAGGGAATTCCCTCTTCGTCAATATCATTGATGCATGCCTGGTAGAGCTTGGCCACCTCCAACTGATTTCCCATATCTAGAGCATTTCCCCTAAATTCTATGGCCATCTTTGCTGCATCATGGGCTTGGAGCATCATGCAGGATAAGAATGACATTTTTGCTCTGTCAAAATATCCTGGGGACTGGTACCGTGACTCCATCAATTCATCAAACTTCTCCACAACATAATCCACTAGAGTACATGTATTTTTACTAGAGGGATCAGCTCTCAACACCCTTGTGACAAAAGCCTTTTATAAATTCAAAGAATATTCTACTCTCGGGACTTTGTCCTTCAAGGCCGCTACTAGTTGCTTGTTAATCTCCAATTTGAGATCAAGTCTGGTGTGTTGGACCCAGATAAAATTGAAAGGCTTGTCCCCCAAAATACCCATCTCCATGATGTGCTCCTCCTTGGGATTCATGAGTTATCCTAAACTGCTCATCCATACTTCATATAGTTTTCTTTCTCCCTCCTATAGAGAAATGGTGCCTTTATCCTAGTGCAGGATGTTACCAGCCATATGCAGGTTAGGAAGTCTTGTTGTTAAGAAGTTTTGGACATTTCCTACCTGCTTGGCTACCTAGTCACCTACTTCTTGTGCTTTCTTCTTCCTATTCTTCTACGCATCAATGTCACCCTTTGGCAGTGGTTTTCCAGATGTAGAAGCTTTCAGAGGAATTGTAGTTAATGGTTGTGTTAGTGCTTTTTCTTGTATCCTTCAGTTCTAAAAGAGAATACGCAAACTAGACTTGGGGATCTTAGTCCAACTCACATGAACCTTCTTCTTCAAACAAATTGAGGGGAAAGAAAAGTCTAATTGATGAGGATTTGGTCCTCTTTCTGCTTCGAGTTCCACACACTCAGGCGGGTGCACCTAAAACATACTAAATCTGCATACATAAACACATTCTCACTAAAACCTTTTATGCAGACATGAACATCAGTGGATAGTTCTCAGAATTACAAGATAGGGGAGTTCAACTCCAATCTTATACAGGATCCCACCTACATGATCTGCTAAGAACTAGAAAAATGGCCAATGTGACAAGGATGAAATCCTTCTTCTCTTTGAGTCCTAGACTCTGGCAGGCTAACCCATGGATTTCTTCTTTAAAGAAACTAACCTGTACCTTTGCATTCACAGAATGCAAGATATAAACATTCAAGCTCTCATACATAAATTTAAAAGTGATTTGAATAATTGATTTGATGAAGAAACTGCAAGACAAGAAAGAGACCAGTGCCTTATTAATTGGGCAACAGAGTCATACAAATGTGCATTCTCAGAAAACCCCAATTCTAGACTCAAAAACCTGAATGAAATTCCTTGCAAGCCATTCTTCTCATTTCAATACCTGGACATAAGATTCATATACAGACAGTCAACTCTCAGATTTTGCCCCTAAGAATTACTCTCTCCTTGAAAGAGACTCAGAAACAATCTCACAACTACCTTATAGTTGATGTATTAAAGTGCCTTCAAATCAATACATAAGAATCAAAGTCAAACATACAAAGACATCATATAGGTTTTGAATAGGAATTTCCTTCATTCTTCATTAAAATTTATCCAGATATACGCATTTTCCAAACAAAGAACACAAAGAAATAAGACTCCATGGCCTGGAAGCTGCCCAGCAGCATAATTTCAACATCCTCCAAAATTGAATTAGGTGCGAGAAATCTTGAAATAGAAGGAGAAATACTATTCAACCACAACTTCAAAAAATCTTTCTTTTCATACAAAATTTTCCTGCACCTTTAATGTGACTTTGGCCATTCAATTTTCTCTGCAAACTTCACTCATTAATGGCAACTGGCCTCTGGGATTGCCTTTAAAATTTGACAAAATCCAGTAACCAGAATATGGTGGTGAGCACACACATCCTGTGATTGACATTCTTCCATTCTGCAAAGTGGTAGCTGAAAAAACCAAACAGGTGAAATATTTTAATCGCCTAAGTTTCCTATTCAGAACAATTTTGCAAATCACCTTGTCAGATAGCGGTAAACGCATTTGGTTTTGACTTTGAAAACAAGTCAAATGATCTCCTGAGAATCCGAGCCTCTGGATACTGGAAGTATGTTATATGGATGATAAAGATCCGGAAGGGAACCTCTTGAAAAATTTCCAGGCACATTTGGCAACCTGTCAAAAGTAGCCACTTGAAGATGCAGAGAACTGAAAACATAATGAATACCAATTTCTGCAAATGGAAAGAAACTTGGAAAGTATGCAAATAGAACCCTCAGGATCTGAGACCTAGAAAAATTGAAGTAAATTTTGTCTATAATTTAGGGAAACCACTTTCCTGATCTGACCAATCACAATTTTCAAGATATAACCTCGCAAATAGGGCCTCCAACCAAGCTGTGCAACTGATCTGCATCAAATTGTTAGAAACTGCAAATGAAATCAGATTGGCAAGCTGGACAAACAGATCCGTCATAACTTGGAAATCATCAGGATAGCTCATTTCCATTCCTAGGATACAAGGGATCTTTCAATTATCCATTCCATTCAACTGGGTGTGAAATTGTAAGACCTCAAAGTAGGTCATTCAAAAATCTTCATTTGAAAGTTTTGCACACTGATAGAAACTGCAAATGGAATGGGCTTAGCAAACTGACCAAATGCACTTGTCATAACGTGATGACAAATAATCAAGAAGTATTTGACCTCTATAATGGAGTACAAGAGGAATTTTTCCAATTAGGTCACAAGGTCAAAAGTTACAGTAAGTCAAACAGGGCTACTCAGAATTCTGATCAATTACACAATGCACGACAACAGTAAACTACCAACTTTGAGGGATTTGAAACCTAGTCAAAACATATCAAAATGACTTGGGATTAAAAAAATAGGTTCTGTAATACACATACTCAATATCCCAAAGGTGGCGGGTCATGAAACATTTCTGGGTGCAAGATATTCAAAAGCAAACTAGGCCAGTTATAACAGATTGACACTTAGGCATAAATGTAGATTTTGACAAGTGCCTAAAACAAGACATCACGAAATAACTCAAAACTTGAAATTGATGAATAGAGTTGTCTTCATATGCCTAAACAAGAGTGATGAGCACCTTACATGCATGGTAGACCTCAAAATCTCATCAGGACAAATAGGCTCAAAAAGCACTTTAGGGGGTCAAAATGCAAAATTTTAACATGGTACTTCAAAAAACCTTACTGCTTTTTTCAGTCCCAACAGGTTGTGCTAGCTCTGTTAGAAGCCCAAGGAGATTTGGATTATTTTCATTTTCCTCCTTTAGTCTTTGGGCTTGTTTATCATATTGGGCCTCAATTTCCTGGCTAGCCTCTTTTATCAGATCCAATTTGCTCTGCTTGTCCCTCCTCCCCAGAGGTACCTTTGTAGCTATATATTCTACAACACTTACAAATAATTCCTCTTTTTCTTGGGGAGGTGTCACAATGAACGTGACTGTATCTCCACTTGGACCAGTCCAAATGGAATGGAGGGTGTGGGCCTTGTTTGGCTTGGGAATGCCTTGACTCTGGGCCATCATCTCAACTAGGGAGAGATGGACTTTTGCCACCATCGGGGCCTTTCTCTTCTTCGACTCCACCAGCCATTTTTATGGCAAGGACAATCTTGCTACTAGGGCCTGATTGTCTGGGTCTTCTCCGGGGTTTTGTTGTTCATCCCTAGTATTTATTTTCTCTTTGGACTCTTTCTCTTTGTTCCCAGGATCACTTCCTTCTTCCACCTTAGTGTTATCTATTGGCAAGTTGACTCCTAGAGGACATATGACTATTTTTGTGTTGTCATTATGGAAACAAAGTCATATTAAGTTTCTGTCATGAAAGACAAAATGACTAAGTATAGAAAAGAAGATAGACAGAGATATACATAGATCAGCACATCTGTGCATGTGTTAGACATCGAATCAAAGTATGCACATTTAGATATATGTTCTATGTGATGTCTACATACTAAGTCCAGACATGCATGGTACAGCATGATAGTATGGAGAAGTTACAAACAGATCAGTACACCAGCAGTCCAGAAGATAGAGCACGGAAGCTGACTAGTGTTTTGATCAGTGTGAATTATTTTTTTATGTAATGGCCAAGTGCCTTTTATTATATGTTTTTAATGATGTAATTAGTATTTTTTTAAACACGCTTAAGCCAACTTGCTCAGAAGTGTTGTGTATTATGTTTTAGGGCCGACCATAAGTCTTTTCTTGGGTCGTGTTTATTTGGGTATGTACATATAAGTATGTAATGTAAAGTTATGTTATGAGTGGTGAATAAGATGTATAAAAAAGATATAGAAGAGCAGTATGAAGAAGTTAGTATGAGATAAATCTCTTTAAGAGAGTAAGAGAATTTGTGCATACACAAAATTGATTAGACAACAGTGTCATCACAATAGTTCACTTTTGATATAGTGTATATCAACTATCAGAAAGTTGTAGCCTTCATCTTATTGGGCAGTGAGCCATATACCTTTAATAGGGTTTTGTAAAAGACTCCTAACAGGGTCAGACCTTTAACAAGGTCATTGTACTTACATTGTAAAGATTGCTTCTAATAGGGAAAAGGAACTTTAATAGGTTCACTATACTAGTACATTATTTGTGGGTACTAATTCCCACCGGGGTTTTCCTCTGATCAAGGTTTCCCTATAATCATATCATGTGTTATGATTTCTTATGTTAAGCTTCATTAAATGTATGTTTGATTTATGTTTAAGTTACTAAAAATTAATCAATAGACAAACACTGATTCACCCCCCCCCCCTCTAAGTGTTTCTAACAATTGGTATCAGAGCTCTGGTCCTCTGAAAGAAAGTTTAACCACTTGAGGAGATCATGGAATCAGCAGAAGAAAAACATTTGAAAAAGAATCTTGAAGAAACTCTTGAATATCTTGAGAGATCTGAAAAAGAAAATGAAGAACTTAGACTAAAATTTGATGGCTCACAAATGCTTATCAAAAAATTGAGAAAAGATTTGAAATATTGTTCTACAAGTGATTTAGGGAAAATAGTCAAAAAAATCAATGAAGAGAATATGTCTCTGAAAGATAAAATTGAAAATCTGAATGAACAGCTAACAGATAGTCAAATTGCTATTGAAGAAAAGATCAAAGAAAGCAAACAAATAGAAGATGAACTCTTGAAAGCAAACATAAAAGTCTTGGAATTAGAAAACATAAAGAAGAAGATGGAATCTGAATTAACAAAAACAAAGGATAAGATTGATAAAGTCCACATAAGTTTTGATTCACTTCAATCTCACCTTAATGCACAAAAGAAAAAAGGCGACACTACTGGTCTTGGATACAGTGTAGCACAAATTAAAATCAATTAATTACAAGAAAGAAAGAAATCTCATGAAGCATCTTTAGAAGAAAAGAAAGTTGAAAATGTTGCAGAGATTAAAATAGATCCACCTAAAGGGGAAATAAAGCAAGTCAACAGAACTTGTTATGCATGTAACAAACATGGTCATTTGGCAAGAGATTGCAAAGAGGTAACACCTTTCAATGAATATTGTTACTCCTATAATAAGTTCTGTCACAGGGCTATACATTGCAAAACAAATCAAAGAAAAATGAATCAAAACAATCAGAGAAATCACCCTCAAAAAAATTTGTAGAACACTACATGTCAGATATGTAACTACAATGGACACACAACAAAGTAGTGTAGCATGATGAACAAGAACATCAGACCTCCTATCATTTTTCACACATGTGAAAAGGCTGGACACATCTCAAGTTTTGGTAGATCTAGAAATCAAAAGCAAGAGGATCCTAAGAAATCACTATTTGAAGAAGAAGGAGAAGTCAAGTTTGTTCAAGCAAAAGAAGATTCAAGCAAAATTTGGGTTGAAGTAAAGAAGGAAAATGATGTTGACAAAGTAGTTGATGCATCCATAGTGGATGCACCTTCTACTTCTGCTTGAATAGACCTTCTTGGTCTTAGGGGGATTTATTCTAGCTCGGGACCCCTGCGTGGCTGGTATACTCATCTCTGAGTATGTGCCTATGGATTCATAGTTATGAGGTCATGATATTGCAGTATGCAGGCATGCATTGTCTCAAATGCATCATGATCAAAGTTGCAAATTCTCTAAGTAATTTGTGTATGGTTGCAAACATTAAATGCAGTAGCTTTTATAAAAGAATGTAAATGTTCGATCTTCTTGACACTTGCATTTGAGATCACAAAATTTGGAGAGAACTGGAGCACTAAGCATCAAAGCATGGAAGCATAAAAATTTGGCAGTTGAGAAAATGGATAAGAAGTTGAAATGGAACCCTAGCAATCATGCCATTTTGAAATTTTGTGAAACCCTACTTAATCAAGTTCCAAGTAAGTATGGCAACCCCAGTTGTTTTTGACATTGCTGAGAGGAAGAGATTTATTTTTAAGAAACATCCACTCAAGTCAATTCTAGATGATGTTGAAGGAGCATTCTCCAAAACCCCACTTGGAGTTGTGCACATGGAAGATATTTGCACATACATTTACTTTAAGAAGGAAATAGTAGGAGATATCAGTAGAGCCAGTCATATGGGATCTATGATGAAACCAGACTACACATTCAAGGATGAGTTCACACACTTGATTGATAACCCTATCTTTGAATACTCTAATGCGCATGAGTTTGATAAGCTAGAATGGGTGAAGATTTTACTAAGCAGAATACATGATGACCTTTACTAGATTGGTGAGGTTCCTATTGGCATCACTACAGACCTAATCCATGAATTAACTAGATTTCCTAAAACTGGATGAATTCTTCCTACTGGAAAGGATGTCAAGAAGAAAGTTGAACAAGTTTGCTTATCTAGAAGTGACAAGCACGGGATGACAGTTGACCCTATCAAGGAAGATGACATAAAGCTTCTAACTATGATACTTGGGTATAAGTTTCAGCAAACAAGCAGGTTAAATAGTGTCTCTACAGCAACAGTCGTAGTAGCTATCAAAATGGTGAAGGATAACACTCAATACAATCTATGTGAGATATTGCACACTTAATTGAATGAAAACATTTGAATCATCAAGCATGACAAGAGAAAGACATTCAAGTTTGGATCTTTGATAATCTACTTGTACTTCCATATTGTTGGAAAGGTTGCAAACCTTTACCTAGACAGAAGCAAACCCACAATGTCTTAGATTTCACTTAAAGACACTTTAGAGAGCAGTGTGAGGGATGCCATGGATATGGATATAAGGACATTTAGGATCAAGATGTAGAAAAGGTTTAGATTATCTGAGAAGATAGTTGATCAATATAAGGATACCATATGTTTCATGGTAGAAACAAATTGCACTTGCATGGAGGCAGTTGACCCTAGAACCAAATGGATTCATCCTCTTGGTTATGAAGTGGAAGAACATGTGTTAGAAGGATATGCACAAGTTCTATTTTCTGGGCCCAAAGATCCTAATGAGCCAAGGTGGGGCACTTATAGAGAGAAGAATAATGCAGTTGATTTTGTATTATATAGTGCTAATAACAAAAGAAAAGCATCTAAGATTACATCTAGAATTCTAAAAGTTCATGGAGTCACTCAAGAAGATCTTGACAAAGCTACAGAAGCCAAGACTGCAAAAGAACTTGAGCAAGTTCATGCACAAGTAAAAATTGAGAAGACTGATGAACTTCAAAAGAAGAAGAAGAAAAAGAATGAGGATAGCACCTCTGCACCCTCTACCACTATTGACCTAGACTCATCTCCACCTTCTGTACCAAGCAAGAAACCTAGAGGAAGGAAACAAACGCCTACAAGTCATCCATCCTCAAGGACTACATGGAGCACAGTAAGAAGTACTCAAGATCCTCCTGAGGTACGTTTCAGACCTAGTCTAAATTTCTTAAGGAATAGGATTGTGAATGAAGGTAGCCTAGATACGATTGCTAAAGGGTATGACAAGTATCAAGAGATTGATAAGACTACGATACACTCTATGATCATATCTCATATGATTAAGTTTAAGAAGTCAGTTCTTGAACTCAAGATAGTGATACCTGATAAGTTATGGAACATACTAGAGATCATGAAAATACATGAAATTGAGGAAGAAATGAGGATAAGAGAAGAAACATTGGATAATATTCTCCCTATATGCTCACATGATGAGAAGGCAATTCTATTAGATCTGGTGAAGCCTCATCTCAGAACCAAGACAAGGACTCTACAAATTATGAACAAAGAGTATGAGAAAATAGGTAAAGAAACTGAAAAGGCATTTGCACAAGTGTTTATGGATAGACACATGTATCCATCAATGGTGCCTACAACAAAGGTAACTCCAGCTCCTCCAAAACAGGTTACAAAATGAGTGATTTAGATAGCACCTATAACAGGTCCACAGGTTTTAGCACCCCCAGTGATAATAACTTCTGATTCAACAAAAGACTCAGAAGATACTATAGTGGTTGATAATATCAAGATATCCATGACAACATCAGACAAAGACATTGAAAAAGTTGATAAAGCATTTGTAAGCACTGAAGAGATGTGCACTGATGATACATCTGTACAACAAGATGAAGTTCCCTCCAATGATACAATTGACTTGAATGAAGAAAAAGGTACTCAAGATAATGAGACACCAATCAAAGAGATACCAATAAAGAGTGAATGCATGGATACTAGTTAGAATACTATATTCTCACCATCTACTCAACCATCTACTTCATTGTTGTCAAGGTTAACTCTTGATTTAGCAAGTCTGGATGCATGGGGAGAAGAAGACCTGATCAAGATCAATGTTCTTTCTATGGAAAAAAAAAAGAAAAATAGGTTATGAGGAACCCTCTTTTCTTGGAATTAGTTAACATTCTGAATGATTTAGTACCCGCAGATAAGAAAGTAGCCAAAATTCAACCAGTTGAAGATGTTGACAGTATCCTAACAAGCTTCAAAGCTCACTTTACAAATCTAATAGACTCTGCTACTAGAATTACAGAAGATGAATATTAAAAGGAGAGGTTGAATGAATTAGTAAAGAATTTTACCTTAGACCTAAAATCTTTAAAGATTGGGCAATCCATATTGAAAGAATTGGCAGCTAAGGGAAAGAAAGTCACAACAAACTGCATGGACAGAATAAAATTCACCTCTGAGCACATTAAAAAGATAGAAGAGGCAAAGATCATGGTGGACAACATTATAAAATTAGTTGAGACATCTACCCAAGATATGAACATCTATAACAATGTCTATCAAGGATAGTTAGACAAGATTGAGAATGATAAGTTGGAGATCAGTAAGATAAGAGTTAGATAGACTCAATTAAGAAATGCACTTGCGCCCTCTCTAGCGATTCTAAATGAGAACATCAAACAGATTGATGCCACCATTGTGATGTATGATGAAGGTCCCTGTATGGATTTGACAAAAATGGAGAAGTTGACATATGCATTAGGCGCGCATCTTCATACAGTTGATGCAATGAAGGCATTCTGGAAGAAAGAGATCCAATCCCTTCAGATTGCATATCCAGATGTTTACATGGAGTAAGTATCTTGAAAATTACAAGTTTTTGCACACCTTTGTCATTAATGTCAAAGGGGGAGTGATGTATATAGAGAATGTGTATATATGGAGTGTAGTATATATATATGTTAAGGAATGAAGAGATATACATTTTTTTGGTGTTAAGTCATTTTGAGTAACTTGGCCACTTTCCTTTGTTGCCATTAATAACAAAGGGGGAGATTGTTGGCAAGTTGACTCCTAGAGGATATATGACTATTTTTGTGTTTTCATTATGGCAACAAAGTCATATTAAATTTCTGTCATGAAAGACAAAATGACTAAGTATGGAAAACATGACAGACAAAGATATACAGATATCAACACATCCACACATGTGTTAGACATCAAATCAGAGTATGCGTGTTTAGATATATGTTCTATGTGATGTCTACATACTAAGTCCAGACATGCATGGTACGTTATGATAGTATGAAAAATTTACAAATAGATAAGTACACCAGCAGTCCAAAAGATAGAGCATGGAAGCCGACTAGTGTTTTGATCAGCGTGAATTATTTTGTTATGTAACGTCCAAGTGCCTTTGATTATATGTTTGTAATGATGTAATTAGTATTTTTGTAAACACGCTTAAGATGAATTTCTCGGAAGTGTTGTGTATTATTTTTTAGGGCCGACCATAAGTCTTGTTTTGGGTCGCGTCTATTCGGGTATGTACATATAAGTATGTAATGTAAAGTTATGTTATTAGTGGTGAATAAGATGTATGAAAAAGATATAGAAGAGTAGTATGATGAATTTAGTATGAGATAAAGCTCTTTAAGAGAGTAAGAGCATTCACACATACATAGAACTGATCAGACAACAGTGTCATCATAACAGTTCACTTTTGATATAGTGTATATCAACTATCAGAAGGTATTAGCCTTCATCTTATTGGGCAGTGAGCCTAGGCAGTGAGCCATATACCTTTAAAAGGGTTTTTTAAAAGACTCCTAAAAGGGTCAAACCTTTAACAAGCTCATTGTACTTGCACTGTAAAGACTGCTTCTAACAGGGTAAAAGAACTTTACCAAGCTCACTATACTAGTACATTATTTGTGGGTACTAATTCCCACCGGGGTTTTCCTCTGATCAAGGTTTCCCAGTAATCATATCATGTGTTATGAGTTCTTATGTTAAGCTTCATTAAATGTATGTTTGATTTATGTTTAATTTTCTAAAAAGTAATAAATAGACAAACATTGATTCACCCCCCCCCCTCTCAGTGTTTCTAACTGTATCAATATATGCTACCTTAGTGTTCCCATCCTTAGAAGCATTAGTGGGATCAACATCGATATTTTTGGGGTTCTCTCCCTCATTCTGTTGCTATTCTCTGACATCCTTTGCTGAGACATTCTCGTCCATTGGTCTATCTTCCAGAGGTGGCAAAGGTGTCTGAACTGAATCTGACTGGAGTGTTACAGGGATCACCTTGCCAAATGTTACCACCTAGGGTGAAGGACTACCCTATGTGGTCGAAGATGTCTAGAGCATGGATTTTGAAGTTATGATTACTCTTGAAGGTCTGGTTCCCTCAACCAAAGCTAGATGCTCATCTTGCACTTGAATATTTTCTTGTATATCAGTCCCTGGAACCGGTATCTCTTGAACATCAGGGATTTCCACCTGTTCTTTCTCTTTTTTCTTTTTTTCCTGAACTTCTTGTTCCATGACAACTTCCTTCTTTGGTACCTCCCCTTCATTAGGGATTGTTTCCACTTCCTACATGGAAATCTCCTCCACCAATTTTCCTATCTCTCCCTATAAATTTACAATTTCATTAGTCTCAAAGATGTCATCAAAATTATCGTGTGGAGGGGAGGTCTTCAAGGGATTCTCTGGTTCAGGGGAGTCTAGGATAACCTCCACCTGGGGGATGTCTGGCATCCTGAGACCTATATCTACTCTGTGCAGAGAGATATTTGTTCTTTTCTTCTTTCTCCTTGTCACCAGTGGGGGTCCAACATCCAAAATGGCCATACTTTCATCATCTAATATTGGCCCCACTCCCTGGACCATAATTTCTATAATTGAAGGGGAGATAAAAGGGAGGGGAGATTCTACAAGAGTAACTAGGAGGCCAAGTCCGGTGCCTATTACTTCCTTCAGCTGATGGGATGTCGTCAGCTAAAAGTGCACCTATTCCATAATGAGAACTAAAACTGTAGATGGAACCTGGGCCGGTGTATCAAATTTTCTTTTTCCTTTCTCCCCTCCTTGCCCAATGGTTCCAGATCTGGAAGAAAATCTCTAGAAAAAAGGGCCAACTTTGCGGGTGCTCTTTTGACATACCATCAAAAAATACACATGAAGGTGTTCAATCACATCATGGGTGAGGTGTTTATTACTGGGATTTATAGGGTTTCCCAATCCACTAGAGGGAGATCCCTCTTGTCCACTCCCTAAGCCTTTTACTATGGGTCTTCTATGGACTCGATATCTGAAAAGTCCTTTGGAAAGGTCTTAAGCTTAAGACACTTCATCATATATTTTTTTTTCATTCTGAAAAAATACCAATTCTGAACTTCAAAATCATCCTAGAAGTCTTCCCTAAATTCCTCCATGTGAGGCTCATGGGGTTCTAACACCCAGGGCAGTAACAAAGTTATCTTATCCAGTGAATCAAAATTCTTCCACGCGAAGTAAAATTTTGCTAGCCCTAGACATTTTGATTCATTCTCAACTTCTTTTTCCACTTCAAGGAAACAAGTGTAGTTCTTGTAGGTGATCAAGAAAGGAATGTTGATGACCTTCTTGAGGCCAGAAAGAGTGTGGTGCTCCAGGATCTACCTACAATTCTCCAAAATAATAATCCTGTCCCCATAATGCTTGGGCAATAGGTAGGGTTTTCCGAAGAATGTGGTCACCTGAATGTAACAATGTTGTTGAAATTGGATGAAGTAATGGCCATAAGAACTGACTAGAGTCATTTCCTCCTTTGAAATCCCATAACCAGAATCCTGAGTGGGTGTAAGAATATTATAGTAAATGAAGGTGTCATTTGCTCTGCAAAAACTGGGGAAACTGGCTTCCCATTGAATTTGTGGGAAATGGTCCCACAGAGCATTCTAGCCTTTGCCGGTCCCGAGGATGCCGATAGTGAGTAAACCTTTGGTTATGGGTCATTGATGTGCAAGTGCCTACAAAACATATGAATTCATGTGGAACTTTGAGATCTGGGTGACCTTGACAAGCTGGAAGTCCACATGATTGTTAATAATAGTTTCCCAATCAAAATTTTGTCTGGCAGTGGTGATGCCGAAGAGGAAGTAATACATCCATGCCAAAAATTCCCAGGCATGAGATTCTCTGAAGACCCAACATAAGGATATGATCCCCATTTGTATTCTTTCCTTGAATTTTGTGTGGGGGATCTCCCAGTTCATCTTTTTATAATCTTTCCTCGGGGTCTTGAGCCAGTTGGTGTTGAGGTGTTGTCGATCCATCTACAAAACCTTTTTGAACTCTTGTAATGCCAAGGCCTAGGTGATAATAATAGAATTGGAGAATTGAGGGATCCCTAGTCCCAAAGTGAATGCTGTAGCATTCAAAGACACTAACAACATTGGGTAGCCTAAGGGGAGAGTAGTGGTAAGAATGATAGCCCAAACGGCTATGTTTTAGTGTTCCACCAATGTAAGAATAAGCTCCAGAGTCTACACTGAGTAGGGGAAGCAGGCAAATTTGAGGATTCTGGAGGTGACACAAATTTAGTGTCATTTGATCTATGGCCTTGCACTAAAGAAACATCATTTTTAACAAGGCTTACAATTTGGCCCATGCTCCAACACTTGTGTCGGTGATCATCTGTAGCTTGGAATCTAATTTAGATCCCTGAATAGTTCCTTCCTTCAAATATTTTGTGGTTAATGGAAGCTTTTCTAAGGCCTTCTTAGCCTTGGTCCTGGCAGCTGCCCTGGTTGAAGTGGCTAGGAGGTCCAAGCTCTTGAGAGGAGAAGATGCTTCAAACATGATGGATCTATGAATTTATCAGAAACTTGCAAGACTAGACAACTGTCAATATGGATAAAACACAATAGAATTCTGGGTCCCACATATTTCATCACCGCCTTGCATTTGTTCCTAGAAAGGTGTTAGTTTGCATCAAACCCCAAAAATATATTAAACAAAATGACTTGTGTGGAATTTGATAATTGCCTAAAGGTTCTTGGGATTCTAGCTCATACGGTGAATGAAGTGAAGGTCGAAGGGGAACATGGGACCCGAAATCTGAAAAATTGTTCATTATCCACATGACCAACAATTAGCCTACTAGGTTGTCATGGGGTGTTGTGTGGTCATGCAATAAAGGGAGTAATGGCATTAAAAGTGATAGCTATCCTAACACGCAAGGGAATGAATACCGCTTGGGCCAGTTTTGAATGCTCACGCGTGGGGAATTAAACCTATTATCAAAGCAGAGATGACATAGGAGAGAGAAATCTTGCAAACTTGACCAGGTGAGATGTCGAGTTTGAATTTGTGAACATCAGGTGGGCGAGCTTGACATTTGATGACATGCAGAGGGGCACAGTGAGCTCACCACCAGACAGGGGCAGGGAATATGCAGAAAGGCACAAAATTTACATGCATACACACACTATAAACACTTATGCATAGAGGGTCGAAGAACAATTTACAGACCAACCTAGAATTGAACTTACTTATAGCTACTTAAAAACTAATGGAAATTTACAAAATTTATAGAAAATGTAAAAGAGTTACATTGTTTACAACTGCACGGAGGGAGGACTATCCTCTAGCAGGGCCATCCCACCAACAGTAAGCGATGACAAAGAATGGAATGGAAAACATAGAAAAACAAAAAAGGAAAGAAACCCAAAACAAAGAGGAGGAGCCAGAAGGGCTTACCTTAGAAACAAGGGATGTGGGAGGACAAGCACAAGAGGTGCTCTACAAATGAATAGATTCAAATTACCATGAATACATGACTTCCAGTCACTGTCAGGCACTGCTTATGTTTTTGGGAACAAATCATACTGAGCTTCTGTTGAAATTTCTCTAATCACTTTGAATTGCTCTAGGGTAATCTTGTTCACGATAAATGTGAAAGTGACAAATGAAACTCTATTTATAACCTTTGGGGTGAAACTTACCATTCCTCCTCCTACAAAATCCCAAGAAAAAGGCAAACCCTAGACTCTGGGCTCGGGGATCCCTCACAATCACACCCTCTAACTAAAGAGGGAATAATGACAAAGGATACTAGAGTCTGGAAATTTGGCTGGCACAAACAAAACACAAACACTATGAGACTAGGTCCCAGAGGAAGAGAAACCAAAAATAAAAGGAAACAACCCCTGTGGAAGCAAAGGCCAGAAGAAAACAAAAAAGGAAAAGAAACAAGGCAAAATCAAAAAGGGGGACCCAACATTTTTCCCACAAAATATAGGGACGGTATGTAGGGCATAACAAGATTCAGATGTATCAAAAGTAATAGAACTTGAGACAAAAGAAGATGACAATAAGTTCCTACACCAAGGAGTTCCACAAATTGAGCCTAAGGGAAAGAAGACAAGAAGAAGAAATGGAGAAGGTAGCAAGGTATCTCAATGGGTTGAGATAAGGGATACAAGATGAAATTAGTATGATGGCTCCTGAAACTATGCACAAGTGTTTTAAGTTAGCCTTCAGAGCAGAGGATAAGGATAGAAGGAGGAATGAATTCCATCATAGAGGAAGGGGTGGTAAGAATAACAAAGGATTTAGAGGTAGGACTAACTTTTGTAGAGGACAAAGCCCAAATAGACCATAGGAGAATCAGTTTATGGATAACAGTGGGGGTAATTAGTTTAGAGGGTCATTTCAAAGAGGCTGATACAGATGAAGAGGAGTACCAAGAGGTATATTTTAGTCCCAAGGAAGGTCCAATTCATTCTTCACTAGAAGATGTTATAACTGCAATCAAGTGGGTGATATAATGGGTAGATGTCTTGAAAAATCTACCTCATCTTCTATGAGAGATAGAAGAAATCAATTGGTACAAGAGGATGATACACAAAGTATCACTTCTCCCATTTCCAAGGTAGGGCCAGTAATGGATGGAGAGAATCTAATGTTGAGAAGGACTTTGCTAAAAGTACCTAATACCATAGAGCCACCTCAAAGGAATAATTTGTTTAAGACTACTTGTAGGTCTCATGGAAAGATTTACAAAGTGATAGTGGAATCTGGATCCAATAAGAATATAGTATCAACAAAGATGGTGGACAAACTAAAACTTAGAAAGATACCTCATACCACTCCCTATGAAGTTTCATGGTTAAACAAGCGACAACAAATAGTGGTAGATGAACAAACCATGGTGGAGTTTTAAATAGGTGATTATAAGGACAAGGTCCTATGTGACATATTGCCCGTGGATGCATGTCATCTTATTTTAGGATGTCCATGTAAATATGATGTGAAGGCCATTCATGATGGAGAAAAGAACAACTATGTAAACACCAAGCTAGGGAAGAAGTTTCAAATGAATCCACTGCAGGAATCTAATGAAGAGAAGCATGTGGGAACCAGTGTGATGCTCTTAAGTGGAAAGGAGTTTCTAAAAGCTATGAGGAAGGAGAGAGGAGTTTGTTTTGCAATGATAGTGAAGCCAAAGGAAGAGACCAAGGAGAAAGCCAACATACCACCTGAGGTACAAACATTGTTGGAAAGATATCATGACATAGTGGATAATGGTTTACCAAGTGCATTACCACCCATGAGGGATGTGATTCATCAGATAGACCTCATACATGGAGAAAATTTGCCAAACAAGGAAACATATAAGATGACACCAAGTCAAAATGCAGAGATAGCAAAATAGATTCAAGATTTTTTAGAGAAAGGACTGATAAGGAAGATTTTGAGTCCTTGTGTTGTGCCAACTATCCTTGCACCTAAGAAGGATGGAAAATGGATGATGTGTATAGAATCTGGGGCTATAAACAATATCACAATCATATATAGATTCCCAACGCCCTCGATTGAGGATTTGATGGATAATTTGGGTGGTTCTTGCTACCTTTCCAAGGTGGATTTGAATTCAGGGTATCACCAAATCAAAGTTAGACCTAGTGATGAATGAAAGACAACCTTAAAAACCAATGAAGGGTTGTATGAGTGGCTAGTAATTCCCTTTGGCCTAACTAATGTACCTAGCACATTAATGAGGCTCACGAATGAAGTGCTAGTAGATTTTATTGGTAAGTTTGTAATAGTATATCTTGATGACATTTTGATATTTAGAAGGTCCAAAGAGGAGCACATGAAGCATTTGGAGATGGTCTTGAGAAAGCTACATCAAGAAATGTTGATGATCAATCTAGAAAAGTGTGAGTTCTTGAAAACTGAATTAGTTTATCTTGGTTTTGTGGTTGCTAATGGATGTATGAAGATGGACCCTGATAAGGTTAAGTCAATTTTGGAATGGCCTGCATCTAGGTCCATAGTGAATGTTAGGATTTTTCATGGATTGGCCTCCTACTATAGAAAATTTGTAAGAAATTTCATTCGTGTATATGCACCAATCCTCAACACTATCAAAGGAGGAATCAAATGTCAATTTAAGTAGACTATAGAAGTAGACCAAGGATTTGAAATGTTGAAAAAGAGGATAGAAAAATTACCAACACTTAGGTTTCCCAATTTCAATCAGCTATTTGTGGTGGAATATGATGCTAGCAAGCTAGCCATTAGAGGAGTGTTAAGCCAAGAGAGACACCCTGTGGCATTCTTCTCAGATAAGTTAAATGAGGCCAAAAAAAATTACTCCACCTATGATTTGGAGTTTTATGCTATGGAATAAGCCCTTAAAAATTGAGACAATATCTCCTACCAAGGGAATTTGTGGCATACAATGATAACCATGCCCTAAGTTTCTTGAATGGGCAAGAAAAACTGAATCAGAGACACCTTGATTGGGTAGAATCTCTGAAACCATACACATTTTTCATCAAACAAAAGAAAGGGTTTAGAACAAGGTTGCAGATGCTCTTAGCCGAAGAGCATTAATCATACAAGAGATACAATTGTAGAGTGTGGAGATGAATGATTTGAAATACCTCTACAAAGAGGATAATAACTTCAAAGATGCCTATGAGGCATGTCTAAAGTTCCAACAGGGGTTCAAGGTGGATTCACTGAATTTATGTTGTAGGAGGGACTATTGTTTAAAGGAAACCTCATGTGTATACCTCAGTGTTCAATAAGGGAAGACATTGTGAAGGAGAAACACCAAGGAAGCTTGGGAGGCCACTTTAGAGTGGATAAAACACTGCAGCAACTATATAGGCATTACTATTGGCCTAAGTTACAGTCAGATGTTAAGAAATTTGTGGAGAAGTGTCAGATTTGTTAGAGGGCTAAAGGAAAAAGTAGTAACAATAGATTGTATCAACCCCTATCCATTACCCAAAGGCCTTGGGAGTGCCTAAGTATGGATTTTGTTTTGTGGTTACCAAAGAAAACAAGGGGTCATGATAGTGTGTTTGTTGTGGTGGACCATTTTAAAAAAATGGATCACTTCATTCCATGTAAGCAAACCAATGATGCTTCCCAAATCATAGGTCTATTCTTAAGAGACATTGTAAGGATCCATGGATTTCCAATGAATATAGTAAGTGACAGAGAAAGTAAGTTTGTGGGTCACTTTTGGAGGACCCTTTGGAAGATGCTAGGTACAACCTTGTCTTTCTCTTCAGCCTACCATCCACAGTCAGATGGGTAAACAGAGGTAGTAAATAGGTCACTTGTGAGCTTGCTAAGATGCTTGACTAAGCAACATGGACAGTCATGGGATAACATCATAGGGAGGGAATAATTTTCCTATAATGACTCCATTAATAGGAGTACTGGTAAAATCTCCTTTGAGATAGTATATGGGGTCAATCCTAGAGGGATCTTAGAATTGAGGGATCTTTGTTTGAAGGAAAAAAGGAGTGTCCAAGGGGAGTCATTTGCAGAATAGATGAAGGAGATTCATGATCAAGTCAACAAGACTCTACAAAAGCAAGTGGAGAAGTATAAGTCCAAGGCACATCAGACAAGAAGGGATTTGGAGTTCAACGTGGGGGATTTAGTAATTTCTTACCTTAGAAAGGAAAGACTACCCAAGGGACATCCTACCAAGGTACTCATGAAGAAGATAGGACCCTTGAAGATATTTCACAAGTATGGAAAGAATGCATATGAAGTGGAATTGCCTCTTGATTTGGGCATTTCACCAATCTTTAATGTATGTGACCTGTATCCCTATAGATGACCATCTCTAGACATAAGTCAAACCACTCTTACAAAATTAGGAGATGATGATTGGGTGAAATATTTACCTACTCCAATCCCACTGCAGTGAGTAATATACTTGATTCTAAGGTGATCAAAAAGACAAGGAAGGGTACTTACAAAGAGTATCTAGTTAAGTGGCAGGGACTACCTGAAGTTGAGGCCACTTGGATGACTAAAGCAGACATTATGAAGCATGGGGTCACCATTGAAGACCTCCTAACTCAAGCAACTTGAGTTGTTTGTCCCAGGGGAGTATGGTGCAGAGCACCTCACATTTTGGTGTGTTTGGTGTGTTTTAGGGTTGTGTGAAGTGTTGTGTGTTGTTTGGAATAAGATCCAATAGGTTGGATCCAAAGGTGACCACCTCCATGTTTGTAAGAGCCAACAGTTCTCACTAGGTGCTTTATGGTCATTTTGACATAGAAAGACAAAAAGTACTATTTTTGTGTGATTTGGGTTTATTGTGTCTCTTAGGACCCTAAATGTCCTAACTAGGGTCATAGAAGTCAACAAAATCCATCGAGTTGACGAAAAGAGTCAAATAGCACAAAATGCAAAAAAAGTTGCTAGAAACTTTGAAAGTTAGAGAGGTTGTAGCCACTCATGCTTGGTATATGAGCATGGATTTATGATTCTAAGAAGGTTAATGAAGTTTTGGATTGCAGAACTTATTTTGTGAAGCTCTGTACGGATGTTTTTTACTGTATTCTTGTAATTTACAATGCTTTCTACATTCTGTACAACTGTGTATGGATTGGGAAAGAAGATCACACACCATGGGGGTGTAGTGTTTCAAGATAGATTTCTTTTTCATATTTTATTTTTCTTTGAAGTTATAGGAGTAGAGAGTTACAATATATTTGAAGTCACTAGTCTATAAGTCCCATTTACAGAGTCACAGTGCCAAAAATGGCTCTAAACTAAGCATCCACCAGTGGAAATGGCTGAAACCATATTAGATGAAGGGTTAGAGTCTGTATATAATATTTTTTTTTTCATTTTTTTTGTTACAATGAAGTTTCTAGACCAAGAGTGAAGCCCTATGGCTGACTGTTAGGAACAAGTGAGCCTAGACAGGGTGAACTTGGATTTGGTTTGAGCACCCATGATGTTGGGGAAAAGACTTAGAGGCATTTATAGAAGCCCTATAGAGTCTCCTTGAATGATCAAAAGGTGTGAGATTTTGAAATGAAGTTTGAAGACTAATTTGGTGGCAAATTTTCAAGACTAGTATAGAGGCCTAATTAATAGGCTAAAAACTAGGGCCTAGTGGTAACTAGGGTTGTGGGTGCATCCAGAAGCTAGGATTTTGGATTTTGATAGGGTTGATGGATAAATTTAATATTTTCTAGGTCTTCTCTATATTTTTTTGGAAGCTTTGATATCTTTAGATTAAAAACAATGAATTTTGACCTACTAGGAAATAAGCCAATTAGGCCTCCTACTGAATTTGATAACAAATGGATTGGTAAAGTATTCACAAGTGTGGGAAAGGGTTCTAAAGAAATTTAAATAGGCCAAGAAAATATAAAAGAGTCTATGTGGATTTATGGGAAGATCCTAAAAATGGTTTGGGATTCTAGGGGAAAGATCTAGTGGAGAAGCCTAGGAAATTGAAGAACTAGTTGGACTAGTTGAACCTAGGAGCATTGGTGTCTTTAACAAATGAACTATACCTATAAGAAGAAGTTGATAGAGGGGGTCTTGGATATCTAAATTGGAGAAGAATACAAGGATAGGTAACCATTGGATGGTTAGAAGAGATTAGGAGCACTTTGGGAAAGAAATCACTAGAATCCTAATCCCTTTGCATCAGTATTTGAGTATTTTAAAATTTTAAATTTCTCTATGCATTTTATCATGGTGGCATGTTATAATACTTGCAGGGGTGGCTCAAGGTTTCTTTTTCCCTGTGCCTTTCTTAATGGTGCCATTTGTGTGTCTAGAGATGTTCTCTGTGGGTCTGAACGCATTCAATACAACATGGTGGCCTCATGGATCTTTGATTTCGCTTTCTATTTTAGGATGTTTCTTCCTAATCTTGACTATTCTACATTTATATGATTGGATCTTTTCTTGTAACTTGGTGAAGGGTTTGTGAGGATAGATCTTTTTAAGAGGTTCTAGAATTTTGATCCTAAGTGTTGGTTCAAAACTTTGAGTTCTAGGGATATCTTAGATTGGTATCAGACTGTAATTCACGATAAGATACATACTTCTTGATCTTTTGCAAGTTATTGAATGGTGTAGTTATTCAATCATATTGTTACAGATTTGGACTCATTATACTTAATACAATCATCTCAGTTTCATTTCTCTCCTTATTTTTTATTGCATTAGTTTGGGATTTTCTAGTCTTATACATAGAGTTATATGTGTGTATGTTCCATTCCATAGTTTTGATTTAGGGTCAGATTAAACATGCTTTGGGTGAAACATAGATTCATTTGATGTATATGCATAGGGATTTTATAAGAAAGTGTGTGATTTGAGATACTTGTGTTTATGTCTATGAGCCCTTGCCAATAACTTGTTTTATGTTTAAGCACTTGGATTGAAGAAGTTTCCGAATGGATAAGGCACTAATCAAAATATTTTATGTTCTTTGTTTATACTTATCTTATAGAGTTTGGCTATATTATGAAAATATACATTAAAACCATTACTAAGTTCTTTCATATCCTATGGTTTTTGGTTGTATGTCCTACTTTGTAATAGATAGTCAATGAATGCCTGGTTAGTATTTAGCACTTTCTTACCATGATCTATTATTGTAATCCAGAGTGATAAAGAGTTGTATACAATTGTGTGTTTTCTGGATTAGGTGTACCTGCCTTGGTTTTGCAGAGCCATAAGTGCATAGGGAAGTCTTTTCCATATATTTGGTCCAATTGTCTTGTAGAGATTCCATACTTGGATCTAACCACTCCTAACATCAGTCTCAAGGCATATTGGTAGCTTTAGATAGCATAAACATTTTTAAACAGCAACAAAATGGTGACTCTGCTGGGGATAGAGTGTAGGATAGTGTCCTAATTAACTAGTAAGTTGACCATTAGAAGTATTGATTACCTTGTGTTCTATGATTTTTTTCTCTACCATTTTCATTCTGGTAAGTGTTGTATTTTCCCAACTTGTTTGGTGGTGACTCTGAGTTTTCTCTGCACCAGTGTTGATTAACATATTTCAATTTATACACACTTTCTTGACATGAATCATAGGAACACTAGAGCTTGGGTGAAGATAAATCCTGAAGAAAAGATGGAGGATGAGTTCCCAACCACCTCCAAGGCTAATCATCCAAGGAAAGGAAAGAAAAATAGAACTGTCCTTCAAAATGAGAGACAAGTGGAGAACACAAGAATAGAAGAACCAATCCAACAAAGTCGGGAAGGCAATGCATCATAGTTTGAATAAGCTGATGATTTGGGATTGGGTGCTTATGAGGACTATCACTCTCCTAGTGAGAAGGAAATTGTAGAATATTATACTACTCTCCTTGATTCTGATAGTATAGTAGAATAGATTACTAATCTGGATAGGAGAATCCATGAGAAAATTACCATCGAACATAGAAGAGAAAAGGAAAAAGAAGATAAGATCATAAATGACCAAAGTTTTCATAAATGATCTAGAAAGGGCTAGATTCGAAAAAGAAATAATTTCTAAAGAAATTGAAAAGGCTGAGTTGGAGGCTACAAGTCTAGAAATGAAGAAGAAGATATATTTTCTCAGGAAAACTTCTAGGCCTGTTGGTGCTGAGGCAACTACAACATCACATGCCAAAGAATCTTCTTCTCAAGATGAAAACCATTTTCCAAGGAGACCAACTCATGCATCTAAATGTAAAAATAATTTTCTTTCATTGATGTTCTTGGTTATCTAAATGTACTTCCAAATGAAATCAGAGATAAACTTCCCAAGTTTGTTGGGAATAATGTTATTACTTGTGAGGAACATTTGAAAAGGTTTATTGATATGATGGGTTACTATGAGATCATGCATGGGGATGAATTAATGAAGCTATTCGTGCAATCTCTAGTTGAGGATGCTAGGGACTAGTTTAGGGGTTTGTCTTTTGGCTCTATAAGATCTGTGGATGAGTTAGAGAGTTTTTTTAAGGAACAATATGGTGATAATACAAATGAAGGTTTCTTTCTAAATGATTTTAATAACATGAAGAAACATCAGAATGAGGATGTTGCTGAATTCAATACAAGATTTCAGAAATCCATGCATAAATTGTTCCAAGTTTTAAGGCTTGATGAAAACATTTGTCTTAACACTTATTTAAATGCTTTTGATTCAAAAAACCTTAGAGATAATAATCCTAGAACTCTCAGAGATGCATATAAGACAAAAGTGAATATTGAGACAAATAGGAGAGTATTAGGAAACTTGGGTAGAAGAGAAGATTGGAAGCCTTCTAGGAAAGAATCAAATAGGCCTTATACTACTAAGCCTAAAGATGAAGTAAATATGAAACTGATTCTAAGTGTTATTAAAGATTTAAAGCCTACAGATAACAAGACTATTAGGGTTCCAAATAATGACAGTAGACCTATCACCAATAGTTTTAATAGGAAGCCAAGGATGCTGAACTATCCATATACTACCCAATGGAAAGATGGGAAGCCTATTTTCCCACAAATAAATGATAAGCCTTATGGTAACTCTCCTGATCCTTTGTAAAGAAATTCGTTCAATACATTTGATGATGTTGCATGGTGCACTGCTTGATAATCCCTACATAGCCCCAATTATTGTGAAATTCCTTCGAACATATCTGCAAATGAGGCACAACAAGAAAGAGAAGAAGAGGATGCATTATATGATGATAGTGGTTTTGCAATGACTTATGCACTTTTGAGAAGTGAAAAAGAATCCAATGAGGAAACTTAAGGTTAATACTTGTTTCCATCTGATGAAGAAAAAGAAAGAATTGATGACATAAGGTTCAACGCTACAAGGGGTAATGAACCTTTTGCAGTGACAAGATCCCCAGACGAAGAAATTGCAAAAATTACTGTAGACATGGTTTCCCAAGAAAGGAGCAACTACAATTTGAGAAGCAGAACAATGGGAAATGTTGATGACAGACCCTCTGGTATTTTTTTTAGACAGACATGAGCAAACATTGAGCAAGAAATAGGAAAATAAAATCATGTTGAAGGTATCTAGAAAACAAAGATCAAGAAAGGAGATAAGCCTGATAATCCAATTGTTGTCTACAAGGTGAAAGTAAAGACAATAGAAATAAGTGCTCCATCTATTTATGAGGATAGAAGAAAGATTGAGCCAATCCTTACTTCTCAAATTGAAAATTAGAATATTATTAATTTGAAGCAAGGCATTTGTAATATGAAATATATTTGAGTTGATATGGAGCATTTTTTTGACACAAATCAAAGTCAAGGTTCCACTCTTAGATATGATGAGGATTTAGTAACACAAAGAAAAAACTTTAACATGGGTGAGCAACATATCTTCTACAAAAATGTAGAAGGAGGAAGAGGTTGAGAAAATGGGAAAATCAAAGGATAAATCTGATAACAAAGTGAGAGAATCAGAGGTGATTATCTCAAAGATCCCTCAATTTTTCTTAAGTACAAATCATGTGAGCACTTATTTAAGAGTTGTAGATCCATTTTTCTTGACTTTGGTCATAAATGGTAAGAGGTTAAAGAATTGTATGATAGACTCTGGGGCATTAAATATTGTTATTATAGTAGAAATCATGAGGTATTTAGGACTAGAAGTTGATTCTCCTCCTGGGAGATATCAAGCAATCGACTCTAGAGAAGTACATGTCATAGGTACCATTAAGGCTAACTTATAGACTTGTTGCATGCCCTGAGAAGTTGCTAACCATGAGTGTCTTAGCAGTGGACATCCCTCCTCAATATGGAATGCTCCTATCAAGGAAGTGGAGTGCCTCAATGAGAGAGAGTATCCAGTGTGATCTCTCATTTGTTACCTTTGATGTCACTGGTTGAAGTGTCAAGGTATCTAGAGAAATAAGAAATCCTCACATGATTGAGGAAATTAATGATAATAATATGAACTTTTTCTTGGATACTAACATTGGGTCTTTCCAAGTCCAAGATGAGAAGGATGGGGTAGAAAGTTAGCATGTGTTATTCAATGAAGAAGGGTATAATATACCAGAAAACAATGACTTGTGGACAATGTATTTTGATGGTGAAATCTCAAAGGAAGGAGTAGGTGGAGGATTTCTGTTGATAACTTCTAGTGGTAAGACTTATAAGTTCTCATTCTCCTTTTTATTCACATGTACTAATAATATTGTAGAGTATGAGGCTTTTTTGATTGGATTCATGACACAACATAAAGAATCTCAGGGTAATTGGAGACTCTGAATTGGTGATCTCTGAGGTAAGATCTAAATATGGTTCAAAAAATTAGTGACTAAGGAAGTATAGCAATGTTGTATGGGATGAAATAGAGAATTTTGATGCTTTTGGTAATGACTGGATGAATAGGAATAAAAACAAAAGGAATATTTGTTGGCTACTATTGCTTTATAGCCATGAGATGTTATCTTTGTAGGGATGTCTAAAATTGAAGTTCAATATAGGCCTTCTATCCCAGATAATATTGAAATTTGGCAAGTTTTTGAAGATGATTTAGATATTTTGAGATTTTTGTATTGTGAATCAGATTTTGGAAACAAATATATGGAATTAAGTAGGTATGTAGATACTATGGATAGTAAGGATATTGTTTTTGGCAAAGAGGTCCTACAACTAAAGTCAAACAGAGTTCCAAAAGGATTAGTTGTGCCTGAGAAAGCTTTTGACAATAAGGACAAGTCCTATTCTACAAGGACTATGAACAAGTTCGAGAACTTAGAGGAAGTAAATTTGGGGACATATGGAGCTCCTAAGAAAGTATACATTGGTATGAAGATGTCCTCTAAATTTAGAGAGTTGTTAGTTAACCTTCTCAAAAAATATAAACATGTCTTTGCATGGTCTTATTATGACTTAAAGGCATACAAAGAGGACATTTTCCAACATGAGATTTGTTTAAAAGAAGGCACAAGGCCTTCCAAACAGAAATTAAGACCTGTTAATCCCACCCTAACATCTAAGATGAAAGAAGAATTGAATAAGATGAGGGATGCTGGAATAATCGAACCTATAAGACATTCAACATGGGTATCAAATTTTGTACCGGTAAGAAATAAAAATGGTGATATTAGACTTTGTGAAGATTTTAGAAATTTGAACATCAATTCATTAAAGGATAACTATGGGTTGCATAACATGGAAGCTATGTTACAAAGAGTCACTGTATCTGAATTGATGTCTATGTTGGATGGATTTTCAGGGTACAATCAAGTCATGGTAAAGGAATTAGAGTAGTTCAAGACTGCATTCACCACACCATGGGGCATAATTCACTTTGGTTTGACAAAAGCTGGAGCAACATTTTAGAGAGCCATGGATGTGGCATTTGCAGATTTTGTAAATGATTTTCTAGCAATATACCAGGATGACCTTACTACCTATTCAAAAAAAGAGGAACAACATTGTGGTCATTTTGAGAAACTTTTTGTGAGAGCATTGGATTATGGGGTTTCTTTTAACCCAATGAAATGTGCTTTTGGGTGACAGAGGGAAAGATTTTAGGGAATATTATGTCTAGAGATGGAGTGATAATTGATCCTGAAAGGATAGATGCAATTGAAAAGATCCCTCAGCCTAAGAATGTTAAGGACATTTAATGCTTCTTTGGGCAGGTAAATTTCTTGATGAGATTTATTACTAACTTTTCTTAAACCAGTATTCCAATCTCAATGATGATGAAGAAAGGAGCGAAGGTAGAGTGGAATGAAGAAGCATGCAAGGCTTTTTCAGGAATAAATTAAGCTATCAAGGATGCTCCAGTCCTAAGAACACCAAATTATGATAATCCTTTCCAAATCTTCTCCTTTGCTTCATATAATACCATTGCTGCAGTGTTATTACAAAAGAATTCAAAAGGCTTTGAACAAACCATTTCCTTTTTTCAATAAGTCCTTGCAAGCATCAGAACATAAATATGATATCATGGAAAAGAAAGCTTATGCTTTAGTCAAAGTTGTCAAGGCTTTTAGGTGTTATTTGGTAGGATCAGTTGCGATTGCTTATGTACCTACTGGTGTTGTGAAAGATAATTTAGTCCATCAAGAAGTGTCATGAAGAAGATGTAGATGAATATAGAAGATCTAAGAATTTAACATTGATATCCATATCGCAAAGTTAGTTAGGGGTATGGGATTTGCAATGCTCATGTCTCAAAGTAATTTGGATGCCAATCACATAAACATATTGGAGGATGAACAAAGTCCCTATATTTGTGATATGGATTATTGTGACTGGTATAAGGATATTGTTGTATATTTGTAGAAAATTGTGTTATCCCCTGACATGGATGAAAACAAGAAAAGAATAGTCAAGTTGTAGGTTGTTAAGTATGCAATAATTCAAGGATAGTTACTGTGGAGGAGCAATGATGGAGTATTCCTCAAATGCGTTGACTTTGACAAATCCAAAATCTTGATGGAAAAAATTCATAATGGTGCATGTGGAGACCATTAAATGGCTAAGACTACTGCACACAAGATTCTTAGATCTCATTTTTGGTGGCCAACTATCTTCAAGGATGCCCACAGTTATGTTAAGAAATGTGATGCATGTCAAAGATTTGCAGGTAAGCTAAAGTGTGGGGAAAATTTTCCTTTAAAGCCTGTTGTAGTGGAAGTGCCTTTTAAGAAATGGATAATGGACATCATTAGTGATATTGTAAACAAGTCAAGTGGAAGCCATTCATGGATTCTAGTAGAAATTGACTACCTTACTAAATGGGTTGAAGCAATCCCCACTAGAAGGGCTACTAGTAAGGTTGTGACTGATTTCATGCTACAAAATATATTTACTAGATTTGGATGTGTAGAGAGTATTTTTGTGGATAATGCAATATGTTTCAGATCAGAAGAGTTTAGTGATTTTTGCCAGCAGTATGGGATCCAAATCTCTCACTTATCTCCATATAACCCACAAGGGAATGACCAAACTGAATCCAGTAATAAAATTTTGGTCGAGATACTTAAGAGGATGTTGGACAAGAACAAGAAATCTTGGGATTCAAAGATGTAGTTGGCACTGTGGGATGACAGAGTAACAGTCAAGAAAGAAATTGGTTGTGCACCCTTTGATTTGGCATATATAATTCATGCTAGGTTACCTCAAAATAATCTATTGCAGATGTACAAGTTTGTCCAAGAATATGATGAAGATATGGATGATGATATGAGAATTATGATGGATGACTTGATAAAAATAGATGAATCAAGGAGGGATACACATGAAAACAATGTTCAATTGTAGTTGTAGTATAAGAACCTATTTGAAAAAAGAACAATTGTCAAAATTTTTGAAGCTGATGGCTTGGTCCTAATGTGGAATGCCAGAGTTGAAGATAAATGTAAACATAGTAAATTTGACCCTATTTGGCTTGGACCATATGTTATTGACAGTAAATGGGGTTCATATTCTTATATTTTTAAGGACTTGGTTGGAAATGTTTTGGAATTGCCTATTCATGGAAAATATTTACATTTTACTTCTCTTGAAGTCTCAAATCCATGAAAAGTAGTTGTAAATAGGTTTCTATAGTTTTAGGAGTAGGATTTACTTTGGTTGTTTCCTTCTTTCTATTTTAGGTTAGGTTTCCCTTCCATTATTTGGGTGGTCTGCTTATCCCTGAGATTCTAGATCCTTGCTATGCCTACGAGAGACATACATCTATGGTTAGAGCCACTGCTAGAGCTATTAAATAAATTAGGGATTCCATGGTGGACTTTCAGAAGTTGCACAGTGTCTCTTATCTGTTTTTCCATGTAATTTGGTTGTAGAGAGGTATTGTAGCCATGTTTTGTTCCTTTTATGTTGCCTCTATGGAGTAAAATTATTGTCTTAAGTTTTGGTGTCTTTGCTGGTTCGTTTTATGCTTTAAACGCTTCAGGTCATATATCCCACATTTGTTGTGCGTCGAGAAAATTTGATGTTTTTATATTCCAGCCCACAATAGGTTAAGTGCCGAAAGGCAAGTGCCTTTTTGGCCGACAGTTTTTCAAGTGTTGCGGTTAGTGGTAGGCAGCTGGCGAACAAGGATTTTTTGGTGGGCTCATGTCAGAGAATATTCAGGTGACATGGTTGAAAAGATGAAAGGTGGCAGAAGGGCGCGATGGTGCAATCTGAGTCATCGTAGGTCTAGGAAGATCACGTAGTACTACAGATGTGACATGTGTATTTTTTGACAAGTGGTGGGCCAGGTTGGATGGACACGCGGTAGAGGTTCTAGCGAGTAGGCTGGTGCTACATGGCACAGTTGGCAGGATGGTTAGGTGGGACCAAAGATGGATCTGATCAGATGGTGAGACATGGTGATAAATGGAAAAGGATCATGATGGGTAGATCAATATCCAATAGTGATGCGCTACTACATGAAGGAAAGATGTGAGGAGGATAAGCATCATGCAATGGTCAAAAGGCCTGACGTGTCTAAGTGGGTATTAAAGAATGTGGGGCTCACATAGGAAAAGAGACATTTGGTTTTGAGGCCCAGTTCGATGTTACCACATGGTTGTCAATGAAGTTTGATCAAGCGGAGATAACTTTCTTTTTTGCTTCGTGCTCATATAACATAAAGTGCATCGAAAACTCCATTTTAAAGTTGCAAAAAGGTCTTAATCTTGATCATCAAATTTTTTCGAAATAGAAAAAAACCGTTGTATGGAATATTTTAAAATTTTAAATTCCTCAACGCATTTTATCATAGTGGTGTGTTCTTAGACTGTCACAAGAGTGGCTTGAGGTTTCATTTTTCCCATGTCTATCTTAATGGTGTCCTTTGTGTGTCTAGGGATGTTCTTTGTGGGTCTAGATGCATTCAATATAGCATCATGGCCTCGTAGATCTCTGATCTCACTTTCTATTTTAGGATGTTTCTACCTAACCTTGAGCTTTCTATATTTATCTGATTGGATCTGTGCTTGTAACTCAGCGAATGGTTTGTTAGGATAGATCTTTTTAGTGATCTTTTGGAGAAAGATCAGATTATGAAATAGGATTGTATTGATTGCTTGGAAGGATAGTTTTTGAAAACCCTCTCCTAGGGTTGCATCCTTTTACTTAAGTCGTTCCTTTCTCTATTTTAGAGGTTCTAGAATTTTGATCCTAAGTGTTGGTTTAGAAGTTTGAGTTCCAGAGATATATCAGATTTGTATCATATTGTAATTCATGATAAGATAGATACTTCTTGATCTTTTGCAAGTTATTGAATGGTGTAGTTATTCAATCATATTGTTACAGATTTGGACTCATTATACTTAATACAATTGTCTTAGTTTCAAGTCTCGCCTTGGTTTTCATTACATGATTTTTGGATTTTCTAGTCCAACACATAGAGTTATCTATGTGTATGTTCTATTCCATTGTTCTGATTTAGGATCAGATTAAACATTCTTTGGGTGAAACATAGATTCATTTGATATATATGCATAGAGATTGTATAAGAAAGTGTGTGATCTAAGATACTTGTGTTTATCACTATGAGCCCTTGCCAATAAGTTGTTTTCTATTTTAGTACTTGGATTGAAGAAGTTGCCGAATGGATAAGGCAGTGATCAAAATATTTTCTATTCTTTGGTGATACATGTCTGATCGAGTTTGGCTATATTATGAAAATCTACATCAAAACCATTACTAAGGTCTTTCATATTCTATGGTTGTTGGTTTTATGTCCCACTTGGTAATAGAGAGTCAATGAATGCCCAGTTAGTATTTAGCACTTTCTTACCATGATTTGTTGTTGTAATCCAGAGTGATAAAGAGTTGTACAATGTGTTTTCTAGATTAGGTGTACCCAGCTTGATTTTGCAGAGCTAGAAGTGCAGAGGGAAGTCTTGTCCCTATAGTTGGTCCAATTATCTTGCAGAGCTTCCATACTTGGAGCTAACCACTCCTAACATTAGTCTCAAGGCATATTGGTAGCTTTAGATAGCATAAACATTTTTAAACACCAACATGTTGCTAATAATATAATTTTATTTATTGTTGCATAAAAATTGTTCAATCAAATACAAGGTAGATTTGAGCCTTAGAAACTTCAAGGTACTAAAGATTCTTAAATTTGGTTGCAGGAATTAGAAAATGGTGAACTTGATCAAATGATGGAAATGGCCAAATCATGGATTTGATGTTCTGATTTTTCAGTTTTCGAATATAGTTTGGACCATTTGGTTGGCCCTGAATATGAGCGAGAAGATTTGTTTCCTTCTCTTGGTTCCACATTTTGAAACTAGAATTGGAATTTGAGTATGTTTTTTTTTTAAATTTTTAAATTTTTTTAAATTGAAGAAGATAAAAAAAAATTAATATCCATTGTTAGACCTTCCAAATATATGAATTTTTGGTTTGATATTTTATTTTTGAAATGACCGAGAAGGAATACTAAAATTAATACTAGGACTAACTTACTTTTAGAATATATCAATTAAATGTTGTTTGGATATTTTAAATTCAAAAAGACAGTCAAAATATAATGTCCCTTGTTAAACCTTTGAAAAATATATCAATTTTGGTTTATTTTTCATTTTTGAAATGATTGCTAAACACATCCTAAAATAAATACTATGATTTATTTAATTTTACTGAAGTACAAAAATCAAAACCTAGCAACAAAGAAGGCTAACAAATATAGTTTTTTGGTTTTTCAATGGATAAGTTAAGCAATAATAGGACCGAAATTTAAATTTAAGATTAGGCTGGAAATGATAAAGGAAATCTATAATTAACTACAATTCAGAATAGAAAATCATGGTGATCTATACAAATACGAAGAGTAATTAGGTCAAATCAAAAGTAGACTCCAATAATTAATGAGTGGCTGTGAAAAACAACCCACTAAACTAGGATGACATGTCAAAATAGAATCGACACTTCTCTAGAAAATTCCTAAATGATTACGACTTCTGTAGAAAAGTGTGAAATGATCATGGATGAAAAATTATATTTAAAAGCCTAAGTATAAATAAATTAAATAAATACACTAACACTCTCCCTTAAGAAGAACTTAGGAGGACAATTTAAATAATGAGCCTTGGCTACTAGCCAGATGAGGTAACAATGTACAATAAAATCTCTCATAAAAGGAGAAAGGTAGGAAACATAGTGGGAAAAAACTACGCTGAATATAACTGTCATCTACTAAATATTTTGAATTATGAGGACTAGAATCAAGATCTAAAGAGTCTAGATTAGGTTGAAACCCTATATGGTGTGTAGTACTACAGCCCATAATTTCTTGAGAAAATAAAACCATGTCTTTCAATTTATCTTTTTCCTTAGTAATGTCCTGATTTGAAGAAGATGCTTCGATAGAATCAGTTACCTACATAAATTATTCTTTTTGAGTAGAAACGTGAGGTTTTCTATTTGGTTCTCCATGCATTGATGTTCTTCATGATGAATTTTGTTACAAAAATAATATTTGACTCTCTTAGTACTCGATTTACTTTGTTGAGATGATTTTTCCTTTTGAAGTTGTCAATTTTATTTTCTTTCTTCCCTTCTTTGTCCCTTTTAGTATTATTTTTCTCTCCTTTAGCATTTTGTTTCTTTTCAATTTTTGCAATTAGAGCTTGTGCCTTTGTAGATTAGAAAGTATCATGAAGAAACCACCAAGATCTAGGAGATTAAATGAAATCACATGAACACAAATTGAGAGAAAAGTTTACCATTCATTAATTTTAAGAAGTAAGTACAAAAAAGAACAGTGATTAGATTGAATTAGAATTGATTAAATATTTTAGAGTAATTATGTTGATTTATTGGAATTTTAGGAATATCTAAAATTATATTGATATTCTTTTGATGTAAAGTTAAATTTATATTTTGTTTCAAAACTATTTTAGATTTTGTAAATTTTATAATACTAAAATAGTTATGTTGAAAGAAATATGCAACACAATGAACATGATATTTTTGAAAAATTGTACCTATAAAAACCCCAGATGGAAAACCAGTACTACAAATGAGGAATTATATTAAATATCTAAAAATCAAGAGATAGATGAATTATTTGTCTCTTACTAGCAGAGCTCCGACAATCTATCAATTTGTCCTACTGAGATTCTACTACTTCTAGCCCCATTTCTATCAATGCACCCTTGCTATCACTGCAAACCTATTTACTAACACTGCAAATGCTTCTCCAGTGTATGTTCTCCAAATTCCCCTAACCCCATTTTATAATACTCTCATTAGAAAACCATGAACCAAGATTTAATCTCAATCAAGAGCTAAGATAAATCAGACTCCAACAACCCTAACAAATTGGTTATTAGGTGCCTCTAAAATAGTCAATTAAATAAATAATTGTTTTTATTCTAACAAATTTCCAAAAAAAAAAATATTATCTAATTCTTGGGTATGGAACAACAATTGTCCAAGCTACCCAACTAACAGTCCCTCTTAGCAAGGAAGTTGTTCTGCATGACACTGAAATTAAATCTAAAGAATATGAGTTTTTCCCTCTCTAATGCATTTTCAAAGATATTTTCTACCTATTGTTCCATAGGTTTGTATTGTAGCTGAAAAATCTCCTAATGTACACAATCCCTGATAAAGTGATTCTTAATGTCTATATGCCTAGACCTATCATGAAACAGTAGATTCTCATATAACCTAATGCAACTCTGATTGTTGCAGTGTATCATAGTTTTCTCAACTCTCTAACCAAAAAAGGCTAGTAGAAACTTTTGAAACCATATAGCTTCACACATCACCATTCTATCTTCTATGTATTTTTCTTCTATAGTGCTAAGATTCACAAACTTCTACTTCCTACTGAATTTAAAAACAACTCCTAATCCCAAATTGAAACAACACCCTGAAGTGTTTTTCTTGTCAGTTGTATTCCCTGCCCAATCTGTGTTAGTGTAGCCTATCAACATGATTCCTTCACCTTGAAAATATCTAATTCGATACTCAATTGTACCACTCAAATAATGCAGCACATGGTATGTCGATGTCCAATTCACTCTCTTTGGCTAAACCATGAACTGACTAAGAGAGTTTATTTCAAAATCTATATATGGCCTGGTGTTGACCAAATACATGAGAGAACCAATCAGTTATCTGTATAAGGTGGGATCTACATGCTTCTCCTTGGATGTGTCTGACTTCTTCCAATTCATGATCATGGGTCTGCACATGGCTTTGCAATCGTCACCCTTGAACCTTCTCAAGATTTTGATGCAATATTTCCCTTGTCTGAGGAAAATATCTGCATCAGCCTACCACACCTCAATGCCTATAAAGTAGTTCATAAGTCCCAAATCCTTCATCAAAAAGTATCCTACAAGGTCCCTCTTACACTCCTCTATGAGCGCCAATGAACCTGTTAAAAATTAAGTCATCCACATATAGAGAAAGAATGAGAATATCAAACCCACCAAATACTAGAGTTTAGCATCTTCCCCCCTCTTCAAAAATCTCATTCCATGAAATTATGAATCAATGTGCACATACCATGCCCTAGGAGCCACCTTGAGTTCATACAAATCTCTTTTCAATCTGCACACGTGGGTCTTTTAGTTGTGTGCTACAATGCCTTATAGTTTTTCTATGTATACCTCCTCTTTCAACTCACCTTAAGGAATGTTGTCTTGACATCCATTTGATGGATCTTCCACCACATTTGTGCTGAAACCAAGATCACAACTCATATAGAAGTATACATGGGCACTGGAGAAAATGTATCCTCATAGTCTATTCCCTCCTTCTGAAAAAGCCCCTTTTCCATGAACCTTTCCTTATATTTCTTGATTCTAGTATATGCATTATAGTTGATCTTATAGATCTAGCATGGTCCAACCATAGCCCTATTTGTCAGTCTACGCACAACCTCCCACACATTGTTCTATATTATTGAGGTATATTCATTAACCATCACATCTTTCCATACTAGATGTTATGGAGCCTCCTTATAGATGGAAGGCTCACTATCTACCAACTGACTGACTAATGCAACATAGTTATTGAACTTGACTTGTTGTCTTTGTTGTCTAGTACTCAACCTAGGAGCTCCCACAAACTCTTTAATATCCCTATTTTTCTGTTGAACCTCACTGTTAGTACTGCCAACTATAGATGATTAAATATCATACTCCATGTCTTCTTGATTCTTTTCTTGATGCACCTATTGCTCCATATTCTATGAACTCTTAATAGTTGAGCTTGTGCTTATACTGGTAACTGTACTCAAGATTTGCTCCCCTTGATTTAGTTCAGTGATCCTTGGAGCTTCTACTAGCTACTCACTTTGATCAGCTGCTAGAAAATAGCTGGTCCTTCTACATGCCTTTTCCTCCATGAACTTGATATCACGCCGAACTGTAATCCTCCTAGTCCCTGTAATAAATATTCAATATGCCTTTGAGGTCTCACTATACCCCAAAAAGTACCCCCTCTCTATAGTCTGATCTAACTTGGTATGTGTATTCCTTGGAATGTAAAGTGATGGACATCTAGCTTCTTCCTAGTGAATGCTTCCTCTAGTACCTTATGTGGAACCCTAGTCTATATGTACATAATCGTATTACATGCCTCTACCCATAAGTAGTGTGGCATGTCCTAGTCATGTAACATATCCCTTTCTACCTCTCATATAGAATGATTCTTCCTCTTAGAAACCCATTTTATTGAGGGTTTTAAGGAATAATCCATCCTCTCTTGATTCTTTCCCTAGTATATAAATCCTAGAACTCATTCCCTTTGTACTTGCGTCTATTATCTGATAGAAGAATATTTATCTTCCTTCCTGTCAAGTTTTCCACAAGAGATTTGAGCTCTTACAAGTGACTAAAAACCTCACCCTTGGTCTTCAAGATGTATATCCATGTATTCCTAGAGAAATCAATAATAAAAATAACATAATAATCATATCATGTGAGAGACTTTGTCAATAATGGTTGACATATATCTAAATGTACTAGATCTAGAACACACTTGGATCTAGTGTCACTCCTTGGAAAATTTTCTTTCACAAAATTCGGACCCAACATATATCCCTTACATACATCATCATTCTCTATTCTCACCTTTGGAATACCTTTCATTGCCTCACGAAGCAATTTAAGTGCTCCATGATGTATATGGCTCATCCTCCTATGCCATAGATCTCATCAATCTCTAGGATTACAGTTGCTCATGAGTTCCTTACGAGTATCAAACTACAACCTATAAAATCAACCACTCCTAACTCCAATAGCTATGGGTGATTTCCAATCCTTATGCTTGATCAACACATGTGCCCCTTTAAAGAATACATCATACCCTTTTTCCTAAAGGACATATAGAGAAATCAAATTCATACCCAATACTAGTACATGTAACACATCATCAATGGAAATCATCTTGTCTTTCTACCTCTGAAATTGAATAGTCCCTTTCCCAATTGAATTGATTTTGTACATTTTCCCCATAGAAATTTGGATTCTTGTGTCCTCCTCCTCCTTATAACTAGAGAAGTCTTCTCTAACTCTTTAAGTATGAAATGATGCCCCACTATCTATGTGCTAAAAAAATATGTGATGTAGAGCTAATGATACAAGCTATGAGTGCAAACTCATCCACCATTCTACTATAGAGATCATCCACACTTGCTGAAGCTATTATTTTCTTCTTTCCTTTCTTGTCATTCTTGTTCCTTTGTGGGAAATCAGTAGTACATAGTGGCCAAAGTCATGAAAACCATAACACTTGATCTTAGATAAGTTCTTCTTCTTCTCACTTTGTGGATTTGATCCTTTTTCTTGTTGTGAATATGAATCCACAAGCACAACTGAGAGGGGGGGGGTGAATCGGTTATGATACAAATTATTAAACTTTAAACTTTATAAATTACCAAAACTTCAATGCAAATGATAACACAGTAAATTCCAAAACAATAACACAATCATTGTTGTCAAGGAAACCCTATTAAAGGTAAAACCCCAGTGGGAATTAGCACCCACAAATGATGTACTGAGAGTATAGTATCCCTGTTAAAAGATTTAGCCCTGTTAGGAGCTTATAACAACATTAGAGTACATAGTCCCTATTAAAGAATAGACCCTCTTATGAGTCAAGAGTAATAGTGGGCTCATTGCCTAGGCACACTACCCAAAGAAGGTTAAAGCCACCCCCAAGGATTAACAATCCGAACAAGTGTAGATAAGAAATATATAATCTAGTGAAATGTCTAATAGAAACTATCTTTTCTTGGTCAGTTCCAATGAAGTACTATAATCACAAGCTCTGTTCAACATCCAATAGCCAATCAAGATTTGTAGCTTCCACACTTCTCTGTCTTCACATTACTCTCACATACTACTACTTTTCAAAAGAAAATATCTCACATATATATATACCCTATTACAATAATCTATCGGGTCAGCCAATTAAGATTTCCCAATATAAAAATAATTATTTAACCCCTTGCTAAAATGTACAAGGTATCTAAAACAATTAAACAACAATTACAATACATCAGATATGCTCCAAGATCCCCAATCCACACTCACAATCTATAATACACGCTACATCTCTGAAGTCAGACCCAAATAGGTCTCCTCCAGAATACATGTCACTGCTAATGAGACCAACAATCTCACAACTATCGATCACCAAAAAACATTTCTCAATGTGTCCTCTATCATCCCTTAAGCTTGCATAAGTTGAATAATCATCGCTTGTAAGATATACCCAAAACACAGAGACTCGCTCTGTCAAGCATCACTATCATAGTCCAGAATGTCTTCACTAAAACATGTGTAACATCACCAATATGCAAAATTAAGCCAAGAAACCTTAGGAATAAGGTCATCACACATCCTTCTTCACATCCTTATCTTTTTATCATTCTAATTCATTGGTACAGTGTCTGTACACTTCTGTCAGTCATCATACAATAGTAATAACCTGTCTGTTCACTCAACAGAAACATATATTGACATTAGTGACAAAACATGAATGCCAACAACATTAGTAGTACCCAATTCTGATATCATCCAATAATCTCCCCCTTTTTCATTGATGACAACATATGGTAAAATCCATCAACCCAAAAAAGTACTTTCTCTCAATACAATCTTCTCAATATCCTCAACACAAATCTCCCTAAAATAGTAGGGATTTTTACATAGAATCTCTCCTCATTTGGAAACAATGGAAAAGGGTGCCATAAATCTTCTATAATCTTCTCCCCCTGAGCAGTAGATCCATACATAAAGTCTAGAAAATGATATAGCTCTAAAAGCCATTGGATTGATGTATGCCCGCATCAATTAATTTCCACTGGTAGGGGTTCTCACCCCAAGCATATTTCTCAAATGCTCAAAAGAATCTTTTGGCAAAGGTTTTGTAAATATATATGCTATATGTTCCATTGTGCTAATATACTCTAGTCTAATATCTTTCTCTGTAACCTTGTCCCTCATATAATGATACCTAATAGAAATATGTTAAGTCTTTGAATGCATTACATGATTCTTTGACATATTCATTCTGCTAGTATTATCACAATGGATGACCACTAGCTCTTCAAAAATTATTTAAATATCCTTCACCATTTGTTTCATCCAAACAACTTGTGTACAATTTATAGAAGTAGCAACATAGTCAGATTTAGTAGTAGACCGAGCAATACAATCCTACTTCTTACTTAACTATTAAACCAATCTTTTTCCAAGGAAAAATGCTCCACCACTTGTACTCTATCCATCATCCACATTACCTGCCCAATCAACATCAGTGTAAGCCTTTAAAATAAATTCATCTGATTTTTCATACCACAATCCATATTTTATTGTTCCTTTCAAGTATCTAAAAATTCTTTTCAAAGCAACAAGGTATGTCTATTTAGAACCTGCTTGATATCTTGCCACAATTGCAACTACATTGGAAATATATACTCTAGTGTGAGTTAGATATTGTAGGCCACCAATCATTGATATGTACTTTGTCTGAAATACACTTTGAGGCTCATCATTACTAGTTAGTTTGTAACCAGACACCATGGGTGTACCAACAAGTTTAAAATCTTCCATTCCAAACTTCTTCAACATTTCCTTAAGATACTTGGTCTAAGATATAAAAATGCTATTCTTACTTTGATTAATTTGCAAACCAAGAAAAAATTTCATTTCACCAATCATTGACATTTCAAATTCATTTTCCATTTCTTTAGAGAAATTTTTACTCATTTTATCATTCCCTCCAAAAATAATATCATAAAAAAAAAATTATGATTAAGATTCCATCTTCACCATCTCTTAAATATAAATTACTGTATGCATTACCTTTTTTTAAACCAAGACAAAGTAGATACTTGTCTAGTCTTTCATACCATGATCTCCATGCTTGTTTCCATCCATACAATGCTTTCTTCAACTTACAAATCATGTCTTCATCTTCTATCAAAGACTCAAAGGAAATCCATCAGGTTTCTCTACGTATATGTCTTCTTCCAAATCTCCATTCAAGAATGCATATTTCACATCCATCTGATTTACTTTAAAGTCTTTATGTGCAACATAAGAAAGAAATAATCTCATAGCTTTGAACAATTAAAATAGGACCAAATGTTTATTCAAAGTCTATGCCTTCTTTTTGCGAGTAGCCTTTACAAACTAGTCTAGCCTTGTTTCTTACCATTGTTCCTTCCTCATCCATTTTGTTTCTGAAAACCCATTTAGTTCCTATCACATTTTTATTTTTAGGTCTTGGAACCAATTTGCAAGTATTATTTTTCTTTATCTATTCTATTTCTTCTTGCATATATTTAGTCCAAGATTCATCTCTACATGTTTCATCAGTAGTTTTTGGCTCAACTTGAGAAATCAAGAAAATTCCATCTCTTACTTTAGATCTTGTCATCATTCCTTAACTCACATTACTAATGATTTTATCCTCGGGATGGTTCTTCTTAACATACCACAAAGTCTTAGGAGTCTCATTAAGCTCAATTGTTCATCTTCAATCTCATCATCAACCATCAAATGCTCTACAAGTTTTGTAGTGACCTCTTTTGTCTTTGCAATCTATCCACGGTTATACATTCTTTCTTGAATATGAAACTTTTAATCTATCCTCACATTAGTGCTTAAAATCAACTTCCTTAATCTCAAATTAAAACATTTATATGCTTTTATCTTAGTAGAATATCCATTCAAAAGATACCTTCATCACTTCTAGCATCAAACTTCCCTATCTCATTATCTCTTTTGATATAGCATTTACTTCCAAATATTCTGAAATATTTTACACTAGGAGTATGATCAAACCATAATTCATAAGGATTCTTACTTGAACCTTCTCTAATGTGAATTTTGTTCAAGGTGTACACAACAGTACCAAAAAATTGTCTCCAATGAACATGTGATACATTTCCTTCCAGAAACATAGTTCTAGCAGCATCTAATATTGTTTTGTTTCTTCACTCTTCTATCCCATTCTGGTGCGGTTTCCTAGGAGCAGATGTCTGTCTGATTATTCCATGCTCTTCGCAGTAGGTATGAAATAAGTCTTAAGTAAACTCACCACCTCTATCTGATCTCAAACATTTTATCTTCAAACCAGATTCATTCTCAACTTTTTCTTTGAATAACTTGAATTTGTCAAATGCCTCATATCTCTCTCTCAAATATGTAACCCACATCATTCTAGAAAAGTCATCAACAAAAAGTAAAAAGTACCTTTCACCATAATAAGATCGGTCTCTTTGAGGACCACACAGATCTGCATGTACTAGATCCAACTTCCCTTTTGCTGAATATGATTTTATTTTAAAACTACATCTAGTCTACTTCCCTGTAACACAATCTCTACACATAGTATTAGATGTTTCACAATATTAGGTAGATCTCTTACTTCATTTTTCATACTTGCCTTCGCAATGTTATCAAAGTTAACATGACAAAATCTTCTATGCCATTACCAACTGTTATCAACCTTTGCAATAAAACAATAAGCTTTAGATGTTTTCAATTCAAATACAGTACCTCTAGGTTTAGTACTAGATGTGATCAAGTCTCTTGATTTACTTTTGATAGAACATTTCCCATTAATGAATTGCAATTGATAACCTCTGTCTACTAGCTGTCCAACACTCAACAGATTATTCTTAAGTCCATCAACAAGCAGTACATTGTCAATATTAGTCTTTCCATCCAGAGAAATAGATCCAACTCTAATGATAATCTTAGGATTATTTTCACCAAATTTAACAACACCACTATCATATCTTTTCAGCCTAACAAAGTTGTTTTTATCTCTAGTCATATGATGTAAACAAACACTATCTATAACCCATTCAAATTTCTTTTCAACATGAGATACTAAGGCTTTTTCTTCATTTATAAGTTAATCATCCTTAATAGCAATAAATCCAATTTCATCATAATCAACATCATCATCAAAAACACCTTCACTAGCATAATAACATTCTTTTTCTTTTCAATAATTTGATTTCCAAAACTTAGGCTTATGTTTTGGAACACTTGTAGGACATCGAGATGCAAAATGACCAATCTTGTTGCATGAAAAAAATTTCAAAGGTAACTTGCCTTCAAATTTACCCTTACCTCTCTTTTCTCTTCTAGCAATCAAGGCTACCACTTCATCTATCTTTCTTTCTTCCTCATGTAAATGTTCACATTCATCAACATAGTCTCCAAGTTCTTCTCTCAAGCCACTATTGTTGGTGCTCGCAATTCTAGATAAGGTATTTTTGTTCTTGTGCATAGTTTCCTTGAATCCCGACTCAACTTTAGGTAAAGAATCTCCCAGTTCTGCAGCCTCAAAAGTAGTTAGTTTTCCTGTCAACATCTCTCTATTGAAGTTCGGTGTCAAAGGTATAATCTCCTCTATAGCTTGTACTTTAGCTTTGTATGCAGGTCTCAGAGATCTGAGTATCTTCACAATCACTTTTTCCTCATTGTAAGTACCTCCATAGTTTCTGATGCCAATAAATACTTTAGTAATTCTCTATGCATATGCCCTAATGTTCTCACCATCTTTCAGTTTCAATTATTCCATCTTTGTTTTCCAGTTTTGTAGCTTTTCATATTTTGTAAACTTAGCTGCTTCATATAGTGCTACCAATCTTGTCCAAATTTCATGTGCAGAATCCAAGTCTTTCACTTTATTGAATTCGCCTTCAGAAAGAGCGTTGATCAATGATTCCCTCATGACCATATTATATGAAAACTAATTCTTATCATCTTCAATAGCTTTATCCAATTCATCTTTAATCTTTATCTTTTCTTTTCTTTTTGCGATCATCTTTAGTAGAAAATGTGTTCTCATCTTTTTCTTCCAACTATCAAAGTTTTCAGGATCAAATTTTGGCCTATCCTTCCTGTAGTAAGTCATCTTTAGGATCACCTCAAGATGTTAGCTTCTCTCTAAGGACCAGCAATTGTGGTACCAATTGTTAGGAATAACAACCCACAAGCACAACTGAGAGGGGGTGAATCATTTGCGATACAAATTATTAAACTTTATAAATGAAAAATTCAATGCAAATGATAAAACACTAAATTCCAACACAATATAACACAATCCTTCTTGTCGAGGAAACTCTGTTAAAGGTAAAACCGTTGTGGGAATTAGCACCCACAAATGATGTACTGAGAGTACAGTATCCCTGTTAAAATATTTAGCCATGTTAGGATCTTATTATGTAATATTACACTACATATTCCATGTTAAAGGACAAACCATGTTAGGAGTCAAGAGTAATATTGTGCTCACTGACCAGGCACATTTCCCAAAGAAGGTTAAAGCCACCCCCAAGGATTAACAATATGAACAAGTGTATATAAGAAATATACAATCCACTGAGCTATCTAGGATAACAACTCTCTTTCCTCGGTTAGTTCCAATGAATTATTATAGTCACAAACTCTTCTCTACATCTAGCAGTCGATCAAGCTTCACAGCTTCCACACTTCTCTATCTTCACATTACTCTCACATACTACTACTTTTCAAAAGAAAGGATCTCACATATATACCCTATTACAATAATTTATTAGGTTGGCCTATTAAGTTTCCCAATATAAAAATAATTATTTAACCCCTTGCTAAGATGCACAAGGTATCTAAAACAAGTAAACATCAATTATAATACATCAGATATACTCCAAGAATCAAAATCTATGGTCACAATCTATAATACATGCTACATATCTGATGTCAACCCCAAATAGTCTCCTCAAAAATACATGCCACAACTCACATAACCAACAATCTTATGACTATCGATTAACAAAAAAAATTCCTCAATGTGTCCTCTATCATTCCTTAAGCTCGAAGAAGATGAATCATCATCGCCTGTAAGATATACCCAAAACATAGAGACTTGCTCTGTCAAGTATCACTATCACAGTCCAAAAACCATTCTTCACTAAAACATCTGTAACATCACCAATATGAAATATTAAGCCAAGAGACCTTAGGAATAATGTCATCACACATCCTTCTATATATCTTTATCTTTGATCATTCTAATTCATCTGTATATTGTCTGTACACTTCTGTCAGTCAATATACAATAGGTAATAGCCAATCTGTTCACTCCACCGAAACATATGTTGACATCAGTGAAAAAACATGAATGCTAACAACATCAGTAGTACCCAATTCTAATATCATCCAAAAATCCTCGACCCCTTCTCTTTTTTCACTTTTCCCTCTAGGGAAACGTTATCCTATTCCACCTCATTTTATTGAATCTTATTGTTGGCTCCATTGACAACACTTAGTCTAAGCTCTTTCTGAGTGATGTTGCTCCACATTCAATCACAACTCAGTAATGTGTCTCATCTATTTATCACTTAAACAAAGACATCCCACTTCTTAGTAAACCCATTTATGGCTATTCTTACTAGCTCCTCATAATCAGGTTTATCTCCAACAACTGTAAACTCATCCTTGATAAGTCTAAGTTTGGTGAGGTAACTTGTAACGCCTTCCCCTTTGTTCATTCGGGTATTTCTCAACTTTTCTCTGAGAATCAACTTCTAGTTAGTTGTATCATTATGGTCTAAATTCAGTATGACATCCCACCTTTGCTTTGTTGCATCTAACTTAGCAATATGTGGAACTATATGGTCCTTGAAATCATCAAGGATTAGACTCCTTGCCTTGATATCATCCTTCTTATATGCTAAGCACTATGTTGGATGTGTAAGTACAACTACAACACTGGTCACATATTCCTTGATACTATTATCTTCCAGCAATAAAGAAATTATAGCTTTCCAGACACCAAAATTTGAGGCACCTTCCAATCTATCGTGATCTCTTAAACTAGTTGATGCCATATCAAAGGATAAAATAAATAATAATTCTAAAGAGTTCAAACTAAGTTTTATAAACCCTCATTTTTATTTCATTTTCCTAGGGTAAACCTTTTCTACTCTCAACCTAGCTCTGATATCAGGTGAAAATTCTATTGCAGTTACCAATTATTAATCTCCTATCTTATATAGATTATTTAATTGGGGAAATTTAATTCACGGTAAATATTATATAATAATACAACTGCAACTTCACAAATAAAAAATATGGAAAGAAATATGCAACACAATAAACACAATATTTTTGGATAACTTGTCCTTGGAAAACCCCAGAGGGAAAATCAACACTATAGATGTAGAATTATATTAAACTTCAGCAAATTAAGAGATACAAGAATTGCTTGTTTCCTACTGGCAGAGCTTTGAAAATCTCCCAATTTCTCCTGCTGAGATTCCACTAAAACTATCCCCAATGCTAACACTACAAATTCATTTGTGAACACTACAAATTCTTATCAAGTATATTTTCTCTAAATTCCCCTAATGTCCTTTTATACTACTCTCATTTGAAAACCAATGGCTGAGATTTAATCTCAATCATTGACTGAGATAAATTAGACTCCAACAACCCTTTAATAAATTGGTTATTAGGTGTCTCTAAATGAGTCACTTAATTAAATAAATAATGTTTTTACAACAACAACATCTCTCGAAAAAGCAAGTATTATCTAATTCTTGGGTATGGATGAACAACTATCCAAGCTACCTAACTAACACTAGCCATGTCCTTCGTAAGGTCTACAAAGTTGCCTTTCGCTATTTGGGAGGGTTGATTAGAGATTCCATAACCCCTAACATTTAAATCAGTTGCATGAAGCCATGTATCTGCTACAACAATCATCTAATGATGCCAAGAATAGAATTTTTTTGAAAAGCTATGAGATAATAGAACAACTAGACCTATAACCAAATCTCAATAAAGAAAGCAATAAATTCATTTTAAAAAAAAGCTATAGTGAAGATGAAATAGATGTGTTTCGGTTACAAAAATATTTCCCTTCCACCACATGAGATGGTAGGATTCTTGGAGTTCCATGTATATTAAATTTAATATGATATTTTAATTGACTATTTGAATTTCATATATTATAAATGATCTGCAACTATCATTTGCAACCATAATTTTTTCCATTGATTTATTTATATTGATATAAATCCTTACCTCGCATAAGTGAACTTAACAAAATATCCCCTTACACAATAAGAGCTAGAGATGTAAGGAAAATTAGGTGCGGAAACAACTTCCTACACTAATCTCTAAAGGAAAGTATTGTGCAAATTCTTTTAAATCCTTACAATTTTAGATTCTTTAACTACTTTAACAATGATATTACAATGATATACCATGCATATAGAAAATAGAGAATGACACAATTATTTACCTTGGGGAAAACCTTTCAGTAAAAAACCTCAGCACTCCAAAACCTGCACAATGTATTATCTTCAACACAACGGTTACAACACACTTGCAATGCAAGTTCTTTCAGGAGACAATCGACACTCAAAGACAAATCTAGTAGCACAAGATCATAGAAACAATACACTCATTTCCTATACTCTTTTGTAACCCTAAAAAATGCTTATATCACGCGCTTTCCTTTTTTGGGCAACTTCCAAATATAGTCGTATTAGGGTTTTACCATTCTCTGAGAAAATACAAACCCCACGATTATGGAAGAGTATATAGTACGCAACATTATCAGTTGCCACATGTCTTGCATTTCTTCATCCATCATTGAATCTTCTAGAAATAGATCTTATGTGTCATAGGAATCTGTCATAACCGTTTCATCCATGATCTCCTTACACACAATTCAAGATGTTGACACATCAAGTGGAGTGATACATCAACATGCCAACTAGACATGTACACTCACACTTAATTACATTATTTGCAAGAAATACATTTTATAAAACAAATAATAAGAATATGACTTATCCAAGGTTGAGACACCTTATTCCTAATATTCTCCCACTTGTCGAACACCTTGTAAAAGCAATAGGAACATAACAGGAACTAACCGCTATAGGCAAAAAGGCCCATAGACTCCAAAAACCATCTAAACTTCACAGTGTCCACTGGTTTTGTTAATGCATCTACAAAATTCTTCACAGTATCTACCTTCTCCAAATTTACCTTTCCATCTTCTACCATATCTCTCACAAAGTGAAACTGCACATCAATGTGCTTCGTTCTGGCATGGAAAGTTGGATTCTTCACAAGGCAAATAGCACTCTGGCTATCACACCAAATAGTAATATGTTATGCATCAACACCAACATTAGAACACAATCTCCTAAGCTAAATGGCTTCCTTATAAGCATGAGTAGCAGCCATGTACTCAGCTTCTGTAGTGGACAAAGCAACCACAGGTTGTCGCTTACTCATCCAACTGATGGAACCACAAAACATAGTGAACACATAAGCACTGGTGGCTCTCCTGCTATTAATATCACCTACCCAATCTTAATCCACAAACCCATGAATATAAACTGAATGCGGATATCCAGAAGAGTTACCATGGTAACATATGGAGTAATTTGATGTACCCCTCAAATATCTAAATACTCTCTTAACTGCATCCCAATGTACCCATCCACAGTTAGCCATAAACCAACTCAGGACTCCCACTGCTTGGGCAATGTCTGGTCTAGTACAGACCATAGCATACATAAGACTGCCAACTGCACTAGCATAAGGTACTCTACTCATGTCCTCCACCTCACTAGGAGATTTTGGACAATCATCTACAGATAACTTTGTTCCCACTAAAACAGGAACACATAGTGGTCTACAATTTTCCATTCTAAACCTATCCAACACAGACTTCACATACTTACTCTGACTCAACCAAAGTTTTCTGTTAGACCTATCTCTACTAATTTCCATACCCAAGATGTACCTTGCTGCCCCAAGATCTTTCATCTCAAATTGTGCTGACAACTGAGATTTAAAATACAAATCATACCCTTACCCTTCCCAAACAACAACATATCATCAACATATAATGCAACAATAAGAAGGCAATCATTTTCAACTCTGAAATAAACACAATGATCTGATTTCAATCTTACAAATCCAATTGCCAACACAAAGGCATCAAACTTAAGGTACCACATCCTAGGAGATTGCTTCAAATGATATAGAGATTTCTTTAATCTACAAAATAAGGATTCTTTACCTTTAACAATGTAGTGCTCAGGCTATGACATATAAATCTCTTCCTCCAAATCACCATGAAGGAAAGCTATCTTCACATCCATCTGTTCTATCTCTAAATCATATGATGCAGCAAGAGATAACAAAAATCTAATCGATGCCAACTTTGCAACAGGAGAGAATATTTCACCATAATCTATTCCCTCTACCTGTGAATACCCCTTTGCAACCAATCTAGCTTTGTACCTTTCAACACTACCATCTACACAGAATCTCTTCTTGAACACCCATTTACAACCAACAGATTTTCTCCCTTTAGGCAAAGGTACAAGGTCCCAAGTTTTGTTTTTCTCCAATGAAGCCATCTCATCATCCATACCCTCAATCTAGGAACCTGCATCTTCCATGCCCAAAGCCTCTTTCACAGATCTAGGCTCATTAGTGTTATTAATCAAAGCAAAAGCACAACTGGAATCTAACATAGAATAACCAAACATTTCTGTTTGCTTTCTTTCTCTCGTGGATCTCCTTAGGGGTTGAGGTTGAGGTTGTTCTTCCTCTTCTTTCAAACTATCAGAGCTGCTAGAGCTCTCCTCATCATTAGACCCAACATGGTCTCTCTGTTCAGTCTTCTCAGGGGTAGGAGGAAACTGAACAACATCTTTTTCCTTTTCTTTTTTCATCTGGTTGTACCACAATAGGAGAAGATGTTAGCTCTCTAAAAATAACATTTCTACTATGAAACACCTTACTAGTCATAGGATCCCAAAGCTTGTATCCTTTCACACCAACACTGTATCCAATGAAAATGCATTTGACAGCTTTGTTTTCCAACTTAGATCTTTTCTCCTTTGGAATATGTGCATAAGCTTCACAACCAAAAACATGAAGATGTCTAATTGAAGGCTTCTTACCAGACCACACCTCCATGGGTGACTTACCAACAAGAGCTGATGTAGGAGATCTGTTAACCAAATAGCAAGCAGTGGCCACAACTTTGGCCCAAAACCTTTAATCTAAACCAGTTCCACTAAGCATACTCCTAGCCTTCTCCATCAGTGTCTTGTTCATTCTCTCTGCAACTCCATTTTTTTGAGGGGTGTAAGGAGTTGTCTTATGTCTCTTGATTCCTTTTTCTTTACAGAACTATTGAAACTCTATGGAACAAAACTCACCACCATTATCAGTTCTCACACAATTGATTCTTTTACCAGTCTGATTCTCCATGAGAGCCTTAAATTCCTTGAACCGACTGAAAACCAGTGTCTTACTTTTCAGGAAATATATCCAAGTCCTTCTACTATAATCATGTATAAAAGATACAAAATATATAGAACTGGAGATAGAAGGAACTTTTACAAGACCAAATACATCAGAATGAATAAGATCCAAAAGTCCAGAAGACTTGTGAGAATTGGAGTAGAACTGAACACGATTTTTCTTACCATAAACACAATGTTCAAAGAAATCAAATTTGAGATTACAATCATTTAGCCCCTCGATGAGATTTTTAGTTTCCAAGGTCCTAAGACCCTTCTCACCAATGTGGCCAAATCTCATATGCCACAACATTGTCTTTTCTGCAGGAAGCTTTCCTTCCAAAGTGTTTTCACCTTTAGATACACTTACTACACTACCATCAAAACCCATTGCCATAATCTTCTTTACTGCTCATTCAGATGGTGGGGATGAATTGATAGCCTCTCTCTTCTTTGAAACAGAAGAACTATTGCACTGAGAAATGCATGCATCAAGCTGAAACAAAGTACCTCTCCTAGTACCTTTAGCGAGCACCATAGAACCTCTCATCATCTTGCATCCATCTTTTGAAAAGACAACTTGCACACCTACATCATTAAGCATACTTACAGATAATAGGTTTCATGCCAAACCTGGAATGTGCATAACTTCGTTGATTCCCTTTACTTGTCCATCACGAAATATGATAGTGACCCTTCCATGTCCAACTATCTTTAGGTGAGAATCATCACCCAATTACACCTTTCCACCATCAAACTCTTCATATTTTGAGAACCAGTTTTGATGAGAGGTCATGTGAAAAGAAGTACTCGAGTCTACCAACCACACATCATCAGATGCATGGGCTGCCAAAGCTGCAATAAAAGCATCTCCATCTTCTTGAGATTTTTCAGAAGCTGAATCTGAGCCTTTCTTCTTCTTCCTCAGTTCTTCGCAGTCCCTCTGGAAGTGCCCAGATTTATCATAGTTCCAAGATTTCACCTTGGACTTTCCAGGATTCTTAGAACTCCCACAGGATTTGGATCTACCCTTTTTTGACTTATTGTCATTCTTCTTTCCTTTGTCATTGGATCTCCTGCAAACAACAAGGGCTTCCTTAGACGAATCTGAAGTCTTTCTTTGCATCTCCTTAGATAGCAGTTGTTGGTGCCCAAAAATTTTGAATTGAATTTCCTTTGGACTTGCCAATCCAATGATGGGAAATCTAATTATTTTTGGCCAAATAATAGGAATGATCGATTATGATCCTCTTCCCCTACGCTTCTAGGTCTGCAGGACCAAGGTGGGTGAACCTTCACCTGAACATGCTTTTTATAGCAGATAACCTGTGTATGGAACTCAAACTTCCATCTCTCAAAGTATGGCAAGGAACTTGAAATAAATTTAACTGAAATCAATATATCATGAACTGTAAACTGAAATACTTTAAGTAATTGAAAGAATATTTAGTAAATGTGTAAGTAATTTGAAATGAACATAAATATAAGATATCACAAAACTATAAACAATGAACTGAATAACTATAATCCAAATAATGATTAGACCAGTGCCTTATTCTACCATGGGAAATAGAGTCAAGATCATTCCAATCTTATGTTGAACCTCAGAGACAGTTTTACAAGAAAACTTATCACTTCAAAGGTGTTATGGAATGTACATGCAACCTAAAACAAATTCAGAGATATTTCAAAAGGGTAATACTTCTCAGATGACAGACCAATTGACTAAGGCCCCAATCAATAGAATTTAACCATGCAAAATGAGAAAACCAATTGAAAATATAGACTATGAATTGAATCAGGAAGCATGCACATCAAACTATCACTTTGAAGAAGTTCTATTGGTTTATCTGAGGGACTAATTGTAAAATTATAATGAAACTATTACACGTGAAAGAAAAAGGACTTATCTCTATTGATTTTGAAAAAATAGTACATCCAGGTCCATGTTTATACTTGTTGATTAAAAACTATCCAAATATGTGAAATTGTATCATGTTGTATTCTTATTGTATTGTCCTCTCTTTACATTTTACATTA
>MU223066.1:1876795-1905542 GCA_018584345.1 Thuja plicata | reverse complement strand
TTGATCTTGGCACCGGATGATGCCAACTGTGCAATCAATAAATTGAATGCATTGAGATGATCAGTTACGGATCCACCTTCCTCCATTCTTAAAGAATACAACTTCTTTCTCAGGAACAACTTATTCAATAGAGATTTGGCCTGATACACAGACCCAAGCCGTTTCCACAAATAATTTGTAGTAGTCTCATCAAGAACATTCAGAAGAATGACATCTGCTAGATAGAGTCTGATGAGACCCTTAGCCTTCCGATCCTTGATCTCCCAATCCACTTGAGATATCGCTGTAGGTCTCACATCAAGTGAAATAGCCTCCCATAGATCATGGTCTTCAAACATGCCTTCCATCTTGAGTTTCCACAACTCAAAATTAGTGCCATTAAATTTATCCACCTCCATTCTACTATATGAGGAACTTGCCATCTCAATCTACAAATAAGATTCAGAATGCTCTGCACAAAAAAAACTCCCACTCAACTTGAGATTAGCTCAAAAAACCCTACCCAACAACTAGGATCAAAATTTGATCAGGCTCTGATACCACTTGTAAGGAAACTCAAGTGCGGAAACAGCTTCCTACACTAATATCTAAAGGAAAGTATTGTGCAAATTCTTTTAAATCCTTACAATTTCAGATTCGTTAACTACTTAAACAATGATATTGCAGCCATATACCATGCATACAAAAAATAAAGAATGAGACAATGATTTACCCTGAGGAAAACCTTTCGGTAAAAAACCCCAGCACTCCAAAACCTGCACAATGTATTATCTTCAACACAATGGTTACAACACACTTGCAATGCAAGTTCTTTTAGGAGAAAATTGACACTCAAAGACAAATCCTGTAGCACCATTTCATAGCAACAATACAATCTTTTCCTATACTCTTTTGTAACCCTAAAAAATGCTTATATCACACACTATCCCTTTGAGGGCAACTTCCAAAGATAGCCGTATTAAGGTTTTACCATTCTCTGAGAAAATAGGAACTCGAACCGCACGATTGTGGAAGAGTGTATAGTACTCAACTTTATCAGTTGCAACATGTCTTGCATGTCTTCACCCGTCATTGAATCTTCTATAAATAGCTCTTACGTGTCATAGGAATCCGTCATAACCGTTTCATCCATGATCTCCTTACACACAATTAAAGATACCGACACATCAAGTGGAGTGACACATCAACATGCCAACTAGATATGTACACTCACACTTAATTACATTATTTGTAAGAAATACATTTTATAAAACAAATAATAACAATAGGAATTATCCAAGGTTGAGACACCTTATTCCTAACAAGAGAGACACTATATAACCAGATTATACAATGAGATTATCTTCAACCATGAAAAAATTACAAGTTCCTATCATGTAGATAAAATATAATTGATTCATGAATTAATACTAACATTGATTCATTCCCAATGCCATTACGTCATATGGTTAGAGATAGATTACCTTTAAAGTGGAACATCTATACTTTAAAAGGGTTGCGCACAGTTGAAGTCCCTACCTTTATTAAGGGGTAGGAGAGTGTGTGTGGTCAGTATATGCGTAGCATTTGTTTTCAATTCCATCCATTAGAAAGGGGATTGTATGGGTCTTGAGGTTTATTACTTTTCTTATCAAGGGGATTGTATGGGTCTTGAGTTTTATTACTTAATTTCCAATTCTCAAGTTTCCTTTCTTAAAAAGGAGACACAAATTAGGTCACATTTAAGGAAAATATCTACATGCAAAGAAAATGAAAAAACCTCACGTAAGAATAGTGTCACCTGAAAACACAAACCCTGCTAGCCATAGCACAAGATATTACAAAATTCAAGCTAACCAATGAACAATAAATGCAAACTAATTTGTGAGTAAATATTATACTTCCTACAAGATACTTTTGTGTATACATGTTAACCTCAGTATTATGATATTAACCATGCCATCCATAGCCTCAACTTAAGTTATCAATCCACACCAAGTAATCAAACTGTAAAGGGGATGTTACTTAAGTGGAATATCATAGTACCTAAGGAAGGTGGTCCATGACTTGGCTATTTGAAAATATGAGGATTTCTTCTGCTCAATGGATGAACCAAACTCAAAAATTAGAAAGTACATGAGGATCACAAATATTGGTAAGCTAGAAATCATTGGAAGTAGCCATTTTCATTCACTAGCTACTCTACCATTATGAAAATCTCAACTTTTCTTTATACCTAATAGATTTTATATTTTTTATTGACTTCGCGGGATGACCAGCAAACTGTACGCTGATTCCCTGCAAATATCATATGAATTCAAAATCTAGGAAAGTTGAGGAAAAGCAAATTGACCAAAAGAAGTCATCTAAAATCAAACAAAAGGAGTAAAACAATGAGAGGTGATTGAAAGAGGAGCATTTAACAAAAACTCAATTGGATGCATATTTGATTTGCTCACAATTTTGGGTTTTCATCGATGCTTTTAAATTGTTCTGAGATTGTAATGGCCATGAATACTGCATTATGATAAAACTACTCCAAAAACGCAGAAAAATTAAGCAGGGAACCCACAAAATGTAAGGTTAAAAGATCATACGAAAAACTTAAAGGAAGCTCACATCATCATTGATTTGATGCATTTTCTTCGAAGGCATAAAGCTATGAGAATAAGTTCTTGGTAATCACTAAATACAAATGAATCAAATTCACATACAAATATAGAAAATGATGGAATGTTCATGCGGGATAAAAAGTGTCTTTGGAAGATTTAATACAAAAATCTAAATGGTTTTATTTTTCATATTACTGTAAAATTTTATGTGATTGTGATACCACACAGTGGTGCAACGTTTCTTGATAAATACTCCAAGCTATACTTGTTCATAGATGGAAAGAATATTGGATGTGAATGTGCCATATTTAAGAACTAGAAAACCTAATTATTCTCGTGCCTTATGAGATAAGATGTGAACAAACAATAAATATGCACAAACCGAGATTGTTTAAGAGACCTGCAATATTGAATGGTGTTCATGAAATCTATTCCAATAGAAAATGTGAAAATCAAATGTAAAATAAAAAGAAGAGATTGTAGTGCAAACTATAGAGGTATATCTTAAATAATGGATTTAAAGAGAAATTGAGGAGTTGTAAGATGCAACTACTTGATAGGCAAATATTTTAAGGTCTCGACACCTGGAGTTACATATCACACTCAAGGATAAATTTTCAGGAAAATAGTTTGAAATTCTATAAACACTTTTCTTAAAATAGAAATGATTGCTTAATATTTGAATCCCTATTTTGAAGTTTGAAAGAAAAGTGATTTCCGAATGCCTTTAATATTACATTACATTTGCAACAAGCTTTCCTAAATAGAGACTTATCAACAAGAATGAACAATACAAGGATAATACTTAGTACGGTGTTAATGGCTGAAGTGATTGTGCCAATAAATAGAGTTAAAGTCAGTCTAGTAAATAAGCCAACAACAGTTCTCACCATAGTAGTTATAAGTTCCTCTATAACTTTAGGCATGTTGTAACAATTTAAGGAAATAACTAATCTTAAAAAACCAATGATAATACCCTCTAAAGAAGCTTCATAATGACAAGAAACAAAGATAATCCCTTTTGAAGAAGCTTCTACATCCTCATAAAACCTGCATCATAAAACAAATTTAGGAACTATAAACAGTATACTGATCAATTTTTAAAAAATGCCTAGCAGATTTGTTAAAACAATCAGAATAAATTTATTAAGGGCTATAGTTTGTGAAGAATGGTCAGCCTAAAAGACCTCTTGGTTGATGCCAAGAGGAGCCTCTGTGCCCTATTCATGGCTTCAGGGACTCTAAAACAAATGCAATTGTCAAGTATAAAGACATATTCCATGACCTTTGGTAGCATCCTCTCTACCTGTGTTTGAATTGGGCCTTTGAAATAGGGTATGGACATATATCAAATGATGAAAGGAAATTTTAATTTTTGTACAACTATGTTTGTAAGCATCCATGCCAATTGTGTAAAATAGTCGGCCTCCTTTCAAAATAGTACCCCTAATATATTGGAGGAAATGATCATTGCTAACATAGCTTAGATAGAGGCTATCAACTCTGGCTAATCATTCTCCTAAGAAACCCTTCACAATAAAATATTTGCAAGAGAAGAGAGACAAATCAATACACTAAAATTTACCAGGGTTATTAAATATGATTAAAAGGAGAATTCAAGTTATTTTTACTAAGACGATTAATATTCAAGAATTACAACCATCCTAGCAAGATCACTAACCTCTCGGCCCAAAAATAGCAAGGACAATAGTTCTAAAAAGAAGAAAAATCACTATTTCTGTATTTTCTAGCACCTAGGTATTTGTCATATTATTGTTGTAGGGCATTGACATATAATCATTGCAACTACACTGGTAGACATTTAAGAAAAAAATATGAAATAGAGATGAGGCATGTGAATATTTTATGCATCCAAAATGTGGAAGTAGAAACGAGGCACGCTAAGTCTACCAATGTAGCCTCTACACTGTTTCCCATGCAACCCTATTAGAAACCCTAGAGACAATGTTTTGCAAATATGAGATGTTTGGAGAGAAGATTATATTTGAATATTAGAACATTTATAAGATAAATTTTTTGGCATTGATGTCAACATAGAAGAGGAATTGGTGAGAGAAAGTGATCAGAAGAATAGATTAGTTGTTGCTAACTGAACTGTTGTAAGTTATCAAGTAGAGAAGAGTGTTACGAGGTCCATTGAGAAATGCACATGACCAATATGGAGGCACACACATGGAAGAAGGATGTTGAAGATGTTTACTTTGACCACCCAAAGTTTTAGAAAGTTTCATGAAGATTTGGACAAATAGACAAGTTACCGAAGATGACTGGTGGAAAATGTGACAAATAGTGTCAACAGGAAGCCAATAAAATGTTTGGTGCACTCAATAGATTAAAAATTTTAAGTAGAGCATTTAGGAGTGTGTCTAGGACATAATGTGGTGTCTTCAACTTAAAATATTTTTACTTTAGAGGTTTGCAAGGCATAATCTTATTATCTCAATGGCTTCATGACAGTGTTCTTCAATGCTTGATGAAAAAGGGTTGACAAATCAAATGAATATGATGGATTTGAATGGATGAGTATTCTTCATGATGCTGGAAGATGTTTTTAAAGTATGTGTTTGATGAGTTGGTGATACTTGGAATAAGAAGGACTTGATTGGTTGAATTTTAGGTCAAATGTATTATTCTTTATATTATCATTTGTTCTTGGTCGACATAGTTGATAAATCATGATGCGCAAGTCAAAAATATATTATCTCAGAGATTTATGATCTTGAGAAGGTGGTTATAGTTTTCGGTTAGGATTAAGCGGTCATAGATAAATTTAAATTAAGATATTTGGCTCGTAGATTAAAGAGATGATAAATTAGGTTTTGTCAACCTAGCTCTTGGTATAAGATAATGAATTAGAGAAATTCAAGTTACGGATAGTGGTTATGGATGTTAGACGTGGCTAAGAAATAGAATATCCTAATTCTGTTGAATTAGAAGTGTGTTCAATAATAGGATTATACAAAGATCTACAAGGTGTGCTTATAAGGAACTCTAATCAGACATTAGAGTTCTCATTCTTATCAATTCACAAAAATCATATTAGATTGGAGTCTGATCGATCATTGTAGTGATCAAAACTAAAAGGCAGTGATCCATCCTAAGGGTTGTAGCCTGAGGCTTTTAATTTGAGTAGTGGGCTCTAGGCAGTGAACTTGATTGCATGTGCAATACTCATATACAATGTAATAAGGTTATACTTCTAATAAGGTATTTTCTTATTGTGGGTAATTAGCCCAGCCACTTTTTTTCCCCCTAACAGGTTTCCACAATAAAATTCTTGTGTTAACTTGTGTGGACGTGATTATGATTGTCAGTACATGCATGCGTATCATTTCATTTAATCAGATAAGATTTAAGGGTTCACAATTTTAATAGTTTTGGGGTTTAAAAGCTTTCGAGTAGAAGAACTCTAGGAAAAAATAATTCACCCCTCCTCTTAGTTGTTCATTGCCACAATATCAATAGATTATCCTTGATACAGTCATCTTAGGAAATGCAAACAAGGCAAACTCATGGAAAAAACTGCCAATTGAGGAGGCCGAAGTACGACTAACAAGAGCAATAGGAAATGAAATATTGATTAATTGTAACTCGAGATGTGGTTGTGGAATTTTATTTTTAATGGAAGCCTCATTTCCTTCTCAAAGGAAATGATACACATCAGTACAAGAAAAAAGGATACATGAACCTTGTCAAGTAGATGTATTATCATCAACATTGGCACATGTGGGCAAGAATGTCGATACACAGAAAATGCATGAAAATTGTTCGATAGAAATACCCTAATATCTATTTCATCTTATATGCAATGAGTTATACTTTTCATTTTTGAAAAGTGTCATATAATCCACTTTCACCTTAACTCACTTCTCAAGCATTCAAAACCCTTTCATGTTTTCCTTCCAAATAAACTTCATAATCAGGATACCTTAATGACTTCCTCTATATAGTAGGAACTTTGGCTTTGTCCCTCTTTTTATTGTTAGTATTATAACAGTTTTATAAGGAGTAGATATGGATTCAAAAATAACAAATCCATTTTCACAACATGCAAGCACCCTTTAAACACGTACACAATTTTTTTTTTTTTTAAGAGAATATCATAATCATTGGTGAATGCATTCTCCAATATGCCCTACTATAACATTGTGATTATCTCTGTCCATTATTCAATTAATTTCCCTAATACACAAACATCATACAAATAGCATTTGAAACCTTTGTAAGTTTCTACACGTGATTCACGTTGTGCATATACTAAAATCAATACACTCGATGGAATAAAATATCTTTGAAGTATTCTATCAAAAAAATCATATGGCATTTTTGCAGATATATCCAACTAGTAGAAAACCTGATTAACAGATATAAAAAAATGATGTCCACACAGGAAACATGGGTTTGAATGACATATTAATATCTTAAAACTTGGGTGCATATGTGGATAATATATGACAACCCCCATTCATAAAAATGCACAGTGATCTACAAATATTGATTTGTACAATTCCCACAATAATATTTGGGAAAAGTCTGATTTGTCCTTTAATTGTTTTGCAAATACCCCTATTCTATTTCAAGCTTCACCATGCACAGACAAAGAGGATGTTGCCCAAGGTTTTTGAATCTGACTTTACACTCACTAGATGCATTTTCTTGAAGATTTCTAATGCCATTTCAACAAATATATTTTCTTATCCTTAAAGAATACCTCATTTGCACACAGGTAGGGAGGATATCTGAAAAGGTTGTGGTATGTACCATTGTAGCTACTGGCTGCATTTTATGTGCTTCTCAGAGTATTGTTGATTTTAGTTTTTGGATTTAATTTTTAATTTTAGTTTGGAATTAACATCCCCTTTCTATAGGCATCTACAATGAACATCTAGATATACCGACGCTGGTGGAAGTTAACTATGGATACAAATATCACAAATGGTTTGATATTGCACACAGAAATGAATCTCCCTTTCGAGGGACTTAGGGACAAATTATTTCTTCGCACGCCCTAAATTTATCCTCATTTCTTGTAAAGGCTCTAGGGCTTTTCTCAACCAGCAAGAAATTGTTAGCCTACTAGAAAACTAAGTATTTTCTTCATGATCCTATTTCCTGCAAGAACACAAGATGTTAACCCTAACGTAAAGAAAAACTCAAAAAAACCTTACAAAAATTTAAATATAAAAGAAAAGGTTATATAGTCCGCCTACACTGAACCAGATACCGAATATGGATACTTACCCAAGATTCTGGAAATAAAAAAGCCCTACCACAGAAGGTGTCGCCTCATCACAGAGTTGCAAACCGTAGAAACTAAGCATAGATTTGGAAGGCAAAAATAGAATGATGAAGCAGAAAGTGAAAAAGGTCACTTTGTATCCTGGCATAAAATATTAGTAATCGAGCCCCCAGTCCTGGACACCTATTTGCAGGAAACAATTCCCTCAATTCACAACATGCACAAAACTCATGGAAGGAAATACAATTTGCGAAGAATGTTCAAAATTCTCTATTTTTTCTTGCAAAAATATGAAAAAAAGACTCCCAAGAAAAAGAAACATGGCCAATCAAAATATTAGGAATAAAAAATAATAGTTATAGTTAATGACAGATTTTTGGTGGACCATAGGCTTAATCAGAAATATGAGATTGTGCACGATAATAAAGATGTGAATTAATATGAAATAACGGGTCGAAAAAATTAATCCTCACCTTTAGAAGGTAGGGACTAATAATGCTCCAATCAAACGTGCTTCTTGTTCTTGTATCGACTTGCCTCCATTTGGACTTTGATGATATTCTTGATACAAATCACCTTTTGAGAGCCACTCCACTTCTCAAGTCCTCCATATTGAAAAGGTGTGATCTTACTACCTTTCACGTGGACGATATGCCATCCTAACCAATTTGGTGGATAATCAGTTCATAACTAGATAGTGATATTGTCCGCGTTGGATGATACCATATCAAGATTTTATTTCAGATAGCGATATTAATGCACAGGGCAAGTTTTTTGAATTCATGATGGTCGAAAAGATGTTTGCCCCTCTAAAAATAGGTGATTGGGTAAGTGCAAGAATTTGAGTTCACTCCTATTTAAAGTTTTTCACATGAAACCCACTTTTGCTATAGTGCTTTTTTTCATAAAATTAAAATCTATTATAGATATGTTTACATGGGTTTCAAATATATATATTTTTTAAAAAATTGACTAATATTTCTATTTTTCAAATAAATTTTTCTATTTTTTTAATAACTTTAATTTTTTCCCTCATTTTTGAAAAATATATATAAACTAAAAAAAATTATTTTCACTTTAGAAACAATAGAAAATAAAAATTGATTAATTAAGCTTAACTTATGTTTGTCGTACACAAGGGGTTTTTAAAATAGAAATTAAGCCCAATAATAAAAAGTAGAAAAAACACGTAGTGAAAATAATATTTTTATCATCTAGCTTTTGTTACTAAATTAATGGAAAGAACTATTCATAAATAAATAAATATATAAACTAGAATTTCTATACTACATTTCCTAGTATTAAGTATTTTCAGATTCAATCTTTAAGTACTTCAAATTTCTATTCCAATTGAGACAAATTCTAAAAACTAGGAAAAACACTCCAACTTTTTGGCCGAAAAGTGGACTCAACTTTTAGTTGAACATGATGTCAAAATGGGGTTACCTAAGGAGAAAAGAAAAATTATTTTAACAAGTCAACCCAAGAGAGCCAATTTATTTAATTATTATCAATTAATTTAATATCTTTATTAAATTTTTTAAATTTAATATTATTTGAACATTATTAATTAATTTATAATTTCCAAAATACTTTTTTTTCTATAAAACTATCAACTTGAGTCACTTTTGTTTGGGGATATTATAGGCCTCCCCTCCAAGATGTTGCTTATATTAAAGAAACTTTAGATTTAGATGCTTAATGATTTTCACACTTTTTTGTTGAACAAACTGAATAATTGAGAGGGGGCTGAATCAGTTATTCCCACATAATAAATGTACAGATGAAAGCACAACACGACCAGCACATAGAACACCAAGATTTACGTGGAAACCTAAACTGGGAAACAATGAAGAAACTAATTCTCAAGAAATGAAACACCAATTAAGGTAATTTTTATGAAGGCTCACTACTACTTGTGCTCACTTCATATTGGCTCACTCCCAGTCGGGCTAACTACACTTAGATATGAATATGGATAACTTCCAATACAAATAGGCTCACTCCAAGACTATATGAAAAGAGATTGAATCCACCTCTAAGATCATTGTTACCAAGACTTGTCAATAGAAAAAAGATACATCATTCTACTACTGATTGCATCAACATGCACGATCACCAATACAGTAAACTCCTGTAAACAGATTCACAATCACTTCACATACAAGCATCACACAAGCCACACAAACAAGTGAAATCATTTTGCTTAGATAATACTTGTTGACGCCATCAACCATGTCATCCACAATGCTTTGAAATAAGTCACACCAATACATTCTCGTGGTGGTAAGGAATGAAATGTGGATGACCTCAATCAATAGAACACGCCTTACGTATAATGACATGCTACACCATCTCCATTGCCTTTAGTACCAACATATATGAAGAACAAATTACATAGGATCTCCTGGGATCAAAGCATGAATCAACATGCTCCAAATAGGATCAAACCCACATAATCAATCCACCATATATTGCACACATAATCAAACCACCATTGAAAAGGATAAGGAAAGATATCTAAGGCACATCCTTTGGTGAAAAACTCTACCAATATACCGATGATATCAATACACATCAATTGATATAATCAAAACATGAAAGTGCATATAAGATATGTTGACATCAATGACAACCATTAATGAGAACAACATGAATAACATCAAATTTATACTCTAACACTTTCTACATAACATCATTTTTCTCATAATTAGAGACAACCTAAATATAGTGTATTTGTCCTTTCTCCTTGTTTTAGTATCTTTCTTTCCCTTTTATTTTGATATTTGGCCTTTTGTTCCTTCAAAATGTTGGGTTCCAAAGGACTGATATTGTGTTGAACCTTGTCTTTGCTTTCCATTTTATGTGTCACCTTTTAGATATCGGAGTTCAAGTTCCATGAACTATAAAATCTGTAGTTCATTTATTCCTACAAAACCCCAAGTTTTGTAGAGACATTTCTTTAAAAAAGCTTCAAGTTCCACTCCCAACCTCTTTTGTGTCATTTCGAGATATCAGGCTTTGGAATTTGAGGAAACCAAGGAGAAAAAGTTCTTGGACTTCCTGGTTTTCCCAAATGCTATTTTTTTTTTCTTTTTTTTTTTACATTTTGGGATTTCAATTTTTGGAACTCCAAAAAATTGAAGACCTTTTATTATTTGAGTTCTTGACATCCTTGAACCTTGAAATCTTGGCTTGTGTCGTCGATGCTCTATCATTGTTTGCATATTTGTTCCTTTATAGGTTGTAGGTTTAGTGGTAGGTTCAAAAATTTCTCCATAAATTCAAAAAAGGTGAAAATACCAAAAAAAGTTAAAAATAGAAAAATTACTAATACCCACTAAAAATCATTAAAAAAAGATCAAAATAGTAAAAATTCAGAAAGAATAAAATGTCCATATCTCCAAATTCCAAGCTCATTTCAGAAAACAAAATTCAGAAAAATAGTGGAACGTCTACCAAATGGGCATTGCATTGTCTAGAGCTCCAAATTCTAAGATAAGGGTCTCATGAGGGGGGGCTACAGGTCTATTTTTTTAGGTTTGAGAGGTCCTATAGGAATGTTTTTGTGGAGTTACAGGATTATTCAGAATCTTTTCGTACAAAATAGGAGCCCCTCTTGTTTAGGCCTCTAAATTTGTGACGGTGAAAATGGGGTGGGGCTTGAAAGTGCACCACCACCTTAAGAAAAATATAAGCCACGTGTAAAAAATCTGCACACTTCATTATCACCAAAACAAAAAAAGCCCCTGCCAAAAAATAAAGTTTAGAAAGTTTTTTGTTAAATCTAGGAGCTAAAAATTCTAAGATGAAAAACACTACAAAATTCATAAGACTGTTCACCTTTAAATATTCCTAAAAAATCTCAGCGGACACAACTCTATTTTTAAGGAAGTCCCCGTCTATAGGACCCCAGCTTTGGGCCCGTTTGGTTGATGAGATTGACTTGGAATTGGACAATGGGAATTGGTTTCCCTTCTCAAAATTGAATTCTCAATTCCAATTCCATGCCTCAATTCTAATTCCAGGTTCTGAGGTGGAATTGCAGAATGCTCTTTTTGGATCAAAATTAGAATTCGCCTATACCAATTCATCAATTCTCGTTTCCCAATTCTAGATCCATTCCAGCAACTAAGAAACTAAATCGTCAAACCCCATGCAATTCCTAAGATCTGAAGCATTTTGTGAAAGAGTTGTATTATTTCGGAGTTTCAAACCTCGAAGACAAAAAGTGACTGAAGGTTATAGATGAGCGGGAGCCCCGAACTAATTGGCAAGCCAAAATAAGAAGGCAATGATAGATGGAAAGTTAGAAACAAAAGAAATCACAGAAATGGCTTCAATCTGCAAAGAAAATGAATTCCGATGTGAAAAGACTATCAAATGGTGTCCATTACATAGTGAGTTCGAAGGAAATGAAAGCCCATCGATGAGGCAAGACATCGCTAAGCCACTACCATGACGGAAGAGAAGCGCGTAAGCAAAACCCTAATTAGGGCATAACTAGCGACAGGCACAAAAGTTATCGAGAAGAAAGCTGCTCATTACAGCAAAATCATGGTTCTTGATTCAATCTTCAGAGCAAAAACATCGCGCACAGCTACAAACATTCTACAAACATTAGAGCATAGTTTAGCCAAAGACTGATGAAGAAATTTTTACCCCTCATGTTGTTGTCGAATTCATACCTTTCTTAAAGCTTAAGACCAACTTTCTTAATGCTTAACTTCCTTTCTGAGGACTACATAGGCCGAGACTTTTGAATTCCTATTTGGTAGTTATTCTCTTTCATGGGTAAGACAATCTCTAATTGGAATGTAATTATTGCATTATGCTGAAAATCTGTGTGTACCTTTATTGAATGTTTAAAAATTTAGGTATGAGATATTGAATTTACGGGCATGATCTAGTATCGGCAATTTCTGAATTGCAGAGATTAATGTGGTATTAGTTGTAAAGACACGAGAACATGTTTTGAAATGTAGTTTGTTTTGCTTCTTAAAATGTGAAGTTAATGGAAATGTTAATTGAACCACATATGAGTTCTTTTGAAGGTTGTTGCTTCTAGATGTTTTGTAATGGACATCTATATAGAAATAGAGCTTTCTGAAATTGTCTTAGAAGCAAAACTTCTTAACTTAACATTTCTAGAAACAAATGTGAACTTGTGTAAGACTTCGTTATTAAATTTGCTCCCCAGCTGATTGCTTGGCATCAGGTCAACTTATCGTGCCTAGATAGCTGAGGTCCAACGATCATATAAATGATGAATAAAGTGTCTTGAAGACAAGTTTTTAATTGATATTGTAAGTCTTTGATCATTCGAAAATGATAAAATGTCGACGTTTGGCTTTCTAAGTGGGCTTCATAGGCTTTCCCTTGGATCAATAAAAAGATGGCTTGCTTATTGACCCTGAATCTCTGTATGACGGTTATCAAAGAGGTTATATGTCTGTGTATTCATGTAAAAGTGGAAACGAGGGAACCATTCTTTTGTTACAGAAAAGATAGAGCCACCTTGCTAGGTAATAGAAAAGGGTTTTAGATTTATGAAACTATATAGGTTAAGATTGTCTGCTGCAGTTCCGTGTGTGAGAACTTATCATTGAATGGGTTCTATACATTCTGGTTGATCTTTGTTTGTTAAAACCAATGATTTTTACAGATATTGATTTTATCGTGTAGTGTGGCAAAGTTAAAATTTTTGCATGCTTATGTAGAAATTGTATGATTGTGAGGGGTTTGGATAAAAAATTAGTATGGTTGAAGTAAATTGATGCGTGATTATTGTAGTGTGAGTATCTTAAGCAAAGATAAATTCATACTACATTTAAAATGTGAATGAGATAGAATTGAGATCTTACCATTTTTATCAAGAAAGAGTTGATGCTTCTAATTTTCTTATACTTATGATATATGCATTTGATGTATGATATATGCATTTGATGTATCCATGTTATTGTGATAAGGGAAATATAGAAGGTCATTATTTCACATTATATAATTACATTATTCCTATAAGTTTTACTTGATTAGCTATTTTCTAGTTGGGTTGGGCATCTTTCATGTCAGGAAAGATACTGGAGAGACGTAAATGCTTCATGGTATGGTGGAAAAGCACACCTACAATATTCTCACCCTAATATTTTTGTGTGTAGTAGGTCTTTGGACCTCCTCTCAAGAAGGTCTCCATGTGTAAAATATTATGATTTTCTTTGTAATAGACCCTATGGTCTATTGTATTGATATTTGCACTTTTAGTCGATGACTCTTTCAAAATATTTGTGTGATTTGTAAATTAAGATTTGGTCAGTCTATCCTTATTTGTGATACTTTGATGTTTTCGACAAGATGGTCGAAGTATCCTTAAATTCTTGTTATTGACGAATTCTCACAATTTGGTCGTCACTCTTGTAGATTATGGACTCATGTGTTTGATCCTATTTTGTCGAATAAATTGGTCAAACCTTGTTCTTTTCTATGGAATTAACATAGAAAATATTTTCTCTTGTGGAGATGTGGATTTGAAATTTGACTTAGTTGATCAACTTCATTGTATTTTGTATAATGCTTATGTGGGATCTTTTGTCGAGAAATTAGTGTTTACATATGGTATCAGTGCTCTGTGTTCCTCTCTATCCTTGAGTTTGCTATACTTAGTTGCAACCTTTAGTCACACAAACTGTAAGTCAACTATGCTTAGTCTATGCACGTATGTGTTGGTTCCTTGGGTTAATTGTTGAGTCTCCCATTTATGGTTGATCCTCACTGGAAAGGAAAGGATGTATTTTTCTTAGAGTTATAGAAGTGAACATAATCACTTTCGGGACATTATCTCTTATATGTGTGTGAGACTTCTTGGGTTTCATTTCTTGTTCTCTAAACTATAAAAAATGAACTAATTATGAAGTGCTTGAAAAATGGAGTACCTCAGATTGGTTTAATTGTTTTTGCCAAAATTGAAATTATAAAATATATTGTGTGGGTGACGCATTTAAGTTAAATACCTCTTTTTTCCTGCATGTGTGAAGAAAGAAAGAAGTTAAATCTCTATGAATTAATTATGGAGTTAATTGATGATTGAATTTTTCACTAAGGGTATAAGTGTCTACCAAAACTTAATACTTGGCTTGTGATAAACAATGAAAATATGTATTATATTGTGATGTATTTTGCATGTGTGATGCAAGGATTATGATACTAGATCTTTGTGAGATTCTTAGGAAAAGAATCTAGTATGTCACGTATGAAGAGGAAATTCATTGAAATTTTATGAATGTATTTAAGTGCCTCACTTTGCATTATATGAGGTTGTGAAAATAAAAGATAGAATTGTCAATGTTATGTTGCAGGAACTAATGGCTTGTGTTAATACAAAGTGATGTAATCTTTGAGACATTTTTTCCAAGAGTTTTGGTATGTTCTCTAGTGCACCTTGGATGCAAGGTGTCGTGTAGCTTACTACCTCTGTGTGGCTAATGTTCATCACTTTGTATAGGTCATTTAATTTTCAATTGGTTATGTTATTTTCATCTTTGATGAACTTGAAAGTGATGGGGACTAGCTTAAAAACTTGAAGTTTTCTTGTGAACATCTACCTACCAAATTTTCTGCTTATCTATCAAATGTGGTTCTTGATCACCTTTATTATTGTTTTGTAGAATATTTCAGATTTTGAGTTCACATTTATGAACTTTGATTTGAGATTTCTCATGATCTCGAGATGGCTAGGATGTGTGTTCTATTTTTGTAGTCTTGTGATGTGAAGTGATGTTCTTTGTCATGTTCAATGTGGAACATTGATCAAATATATAAGGGATTAGATTGTGAAGTGTTGGAAATGAGATAAGTAACTGAGAGGGGAGGGGTCAATTAGTTACTCCAAAACTTTACTCAGGTTACTTAAGATATCCTTCTGTAGCTTGGGTGTCAAAGCAATCTTTAATGCAATTATACTAAGCGATTAAGTGCAGAAACATAAAGCATACAACAAGTAACAAGTACACATATAACACCAGATTCAACATGGAAACCCAATATCGGAAAAAACCACCAATGTAACTAGTTACTGTTTTCACTCTTCTAAAGTGAGCCTTGTTAGGATCCAACCCTATTAAAGGTTATAATAACACACTGTTAGGTGTGACCTATTTAAAGGATTTAATCACCCTGTGAGGAGTGGCCTTGTTAGAGGTCTTTAACACTTCAATTTGGAAATGCTCTTGTGAGAGGACTTACAAAATACTGTTAAGTCTACTCTATTAAGAGATTTTGATCACTACTACAATTGTTAGAAAGTAACAATAGATTGACCTGTATGTGTAAGAAACTGTCTTTGTTGATTCAGATATCTGCTTGATTGTAACTGGATCCTTGCTGATCATATATTTTATTGCAGCTCTGAGTGTTCTGTATTCAATCAGAATCCCATCTGATTTCACCTTCATAGAATTCTACACTTCCACCTTTTACTTTCACTTCCACACTTTGATAACAACAACACAACACATTCAATCCAAACTTGAACTTTCATAAATACATGGTAAGCCCTGTCAAGTCGGCTTGAATAAAATATAAATGATAAATCATAATACAGTCAGCCTCATATAACCATTTAATTACATAATATAAATCATTGTTAGTCGGATGCAACTGAATGCCCGACCAAGACTGAAATGCCAGAGTATACTCGGTCAATACTGAACTTCTTCAATGCCCAACCTCAAATCATTATGTTTACCAACTGTGCTCGGTCTGAATGTAGACATTAGTGTAAAATTAGTACATAAGTATATATACATGTGTAACATCAATGAAAATACACAATTGAATAATTGTCTTCAACAATCTCCCTCTTTGGCATTGATGGCAACACATCATGTCATAATAGAAATAATTGTGGAGCAACAAAAAATTTCTTTAATTTCTTTAGCTTCATTTTGATTCTCCCTCTGACAATGTCCTTAGTTTCATTCTAATTCTCCCTCTGACAATGTCCTTAGCTTCATTCTGATTCTTATGTATTATAGAAAACTCTTCCTCTTTGACAACAGATGCCAAAGACTCCAATTCCATAAATACTATTTCTCTTTGAAGTTGTAATGTACCTGAATGTACTGATTCATCTGCAATGGGCTTTGATATATTTGCATCAACTAGAAGATTTTTACTATCGCTCGGGTTGATGCATCACTAAACTATATTTTAGTGACCTTCAGGTAGGGGAAGTACCCCTAGTTTTTCTCTAAGATACAAGACTGCATCCTTAGGTAAGGGTTTGGTGAATATGTCTGCAACATGTTCTTTGGTGTTTACATATTCCAACCTTACTTCTCTATTCTGTACTAATTCTCTTAAGAAATGATATTTTATTTCTATGTGCTTGGTTTTGGTGTGCATCACAGGATTATTTGAGATGTTAATGGCACTGGTGTTGTCATAGTAGATAATAACTGGGTATTTTATCTCTTCCTTCATTCCTATCAACAATTGCCTGATCCATATGATGTTAGAATAGTTTACTGTTGTAACAACATAGTTTGCCCCTACTGTAGACTGAGAGATACAATTTTTTTTCTTGCTAGTCCAATACACTAACCTTTTTCCAAGAAAGAAAGCTCCACCACTAGTGCTCTTCCTATCATTGACACCTCCATCCCAATCAACATTAGTGAATGCTTTTAAATCAAAGTTTCCACCTTTCTTATACCATAAACCATAGTCTTCAATACTTTTCAGATATCTCATAATTCTTTTGATAGCCATTAGGTGATTATCTCTGGGATTAGCTAAAACTATTGCAACAATACCAATTGCCAATGCAATATTAGGTCTAGTGTGCACAACATATTGCAATTTTCCAATCATGGATCTGTAATTGTCTAATCTACCTCTTTTGAATCATCATCCTTAGATAGTTTCTGTCCAGTAGACATGGGTGTTCCAACAGGTTTGTAATCTTCCATACCAAATTTCTTGAGTATCTCCTTGATATATTTTGATTGAGTAATATAGATATTGTCCTTCATTTGATGTACTTGTAAACCAACAAAAAATTTGATCTCACCAAACATAGACATTTCAAATTCTTTGCTCATAGCTATAGATAATGCTTTGCATAGGTCATCATAACCAGTGAATAATATGTCATCAACAAATATCTCTGCTAACAGTATCTTGTTCGGTGGTCCTTCTTTGATGTATAGGCTACTATTATCATTGGTTCTCTGAAATCCAATGCTTATTAGATAGCTATGCAGTATTTCATACTAGGCTCTGGGCACTTTCTTTAGTCCATACAATGCTTTTTGTAGCTTGCAAACCATATTCCTTTTGCTGGGATCAATAAAGCCTTCTAGTTGTTCAATGTAGACTTCCTCTTCTAGGATTCCATTCAAAAATGCAGACTTCACATCCATCTAATACACTTTGAATACTTTATGTGAAACATATGCTAGAAGAGTTCTAACTCCTTCAAGTATTACAATAGGAGAAAAATTTCTCCATAGTCAATACCCTCTTCTTCAGCATAACCTTTACAAACTAGTCTGGCCTTGTTTCTAGAAACTTCCCATTTTCATCCATCTTGTTTCTGAAAACCCACTTGGTTCCAATCACATTCTTGTCCTTTGGCCTAGGTACAAGAGTCCAATTTTTTCTCTTCTCAATCTGCTCAATCTCTTCATTCATTGCCTCTATATATCCAAATTTCATCATTCAATGCATCTTTAATAGTTCTAGGTTCAAATTCACTTAGTAAGCATGTAGCTTTTAGGTTCTTTCTTGTCATTACAGCTTCTATCTGATCTCCAATTATTTTCTTAGGTGCATGATGCCTTTTCACGTATCTGGAAAGTACTGGAACCTTCAATCTAGATTCTAGACTTTAGCCACTAGGTCTGTCATTCTCAAACATTATTTCTTGTTCCTCTATCTGATACTCGGTTTCCTTTGACTGTGACTCAGGTCCTTTAGTCCATGACTCGGGTCGCTCTTTCTGTGACTTGGGTCCTTCTACTAGCACTTCATGTTTCTCATTTTGTAACTCAGGTAGTACAGTTTGTGTCAGTGTATGTTGTTCCATCACCATTTCTTGAGTCATAGGTATAGTATCAGGTTCATGATATACAAAGTTTATGTAGTCTTCAGGCTCTTTATTGCTATTATCTTCACATTTTTCTGCAAAATCATTAATCTTGACATTTACACTCTCTATGACTTTATGAGTAGTAAGATTCATATATTTGTATGCGTTGCTTTTACATGAGTAACCTAGGAATATTCCTTCATCACCTTTTGCATCTAGTTTCCCATTTCTTGCTTCCTTCAAGATGTAGCATCTACTTCCAAATACTTTGCAATAATGAGCATTAGGTTTATAGCCATACCATAATTTAAAAGGTGTCTGATTACTACCTTTCTTTAGCTGAACTCTGTTCAAGGTGAACACTATACTGTTGATGGTCTCCTTCCAGTATTTGGTAGCAACATTCTTTTCAATCATTAAGGTTCTGGCACAATCCATAATGAATATGTTTCTCCTTTCTGTTATTCCATTTTGTTGTGGTGTACCAGGGACAGATACCTGTCTTTTGATTCTTCTTTCATTGTAGAATTCATTGAACTCATTAGAAATGAATTCTCCTCCTCTGTCAGATCTTAGGCATTTTAGTTTCTTTCCTGTTCCTTTTTGAACTCTTGCAAGATACCACTTGAATTTCTGAAAAGCTTCTGATTTCTCTCTAAGAAACATGACAGTCATCATTCTAGAATGATCATCAACAAACAAAATAAAATATTTTTCTCCAGTATAGCTTGTTGTTCTGATTGGTCCACATAGATCAGTATGTACCAATTCCAAGACTTCATCAGTATTGTAATTCTTGCTCTTGAAGCTAGTCTTTCTCATTTTTCCAATTTGACATTGTTTGCATATTGCTAACTCAGGTTTCTTCAAGATAGGAATACCTCTAACTCTTTTCTTCTTGCTTATGTTTACCGGATTGTCAAATTTCACATGTCACAACCTTTTATGCCATAACCAGCTTTATTCTACTTGTGCAATAAAACATGAACTTTCAGTGAGATCAAGATAGAATAAATTACCTTTTGTTTTCCTGCTAGTTCCAACTAAGTTCCCTTTACTATCCAGGAGCTTGGCCTTACCATTCATCAATTCTACCTTGAAGCCAATGTTGTTCAGGCGTGCTACACTGAGTAGATTTCTCCTTAATCCTCCAACCCAATAAGCATTATCACATTTGATTCCTTCTGTCAGAACAATGCAACCTTTTCCTTTTACTGGGAAAGGTTCAACATTCCCAAAAATGACACTTCCACCATCATAGTGTTCAAGATGTTCAAAAAATTTCTTATCACCAGTCATGTGATGAGAACAACCACTGTCAATTATCCAAGTATCATTTTTATTGATGTGTGAGAAAAGTGTTTTCTTCTCATCTTCCTCGTCTAACTCATCCTTAATGGAAATATAAACCATTTCTTCTTCTTCATCACTGTCAGAATCTTTTGCAATATAACAAGACTTCTTTCCTTTATCCTTATAGATTTTGAAATCTTTCTTGCCTTTGATTTTTTTAAACTTCCTCTCATCCTTGTCTTCTTTGTTGGGACACTTTGCAGCAATGTGACCAACCTCATTGCATGAGAAACAAATCAATGGTATCTTTCTTCTGTATTTTCCTTTTGCAGCTCTTCTCGCAAGTAGTGCTTCAATGATGTCAAGATCTTCGTCATTAGATTCATCATCACTGTCACTTTCAATCTATTTTCCTTTAGAGTACCTATCCTTTTTACCAAGGTTTTGTTTGGCTTTAAATGTAGGCTCAATTTTTCTAGAGCTAGGTGAGTAGTTGTCAAAATTGCCCAGCTCAAAGGTTGTAAGTCTTCCCACTAATGTATCCAGAGTAATGTATTTGTTGCACCTCATTTCTTGAATGGCTGAAACTCTAATAGCATAGATAGGGAGTAAATTTTTGAGTACCTTGCTGACTACTGTAGTATCTTCTATTAGTCCACATGCTGCTATGATGACACTTAAAATCTTCTTGATTCTTTCACTCTACTTTGTGATATCTTCTCCTTTCATTCTCATCTGATCAAATTGTCCTCAAAGAATTTATGCTTTAACTCTCTTTACATTTGTATCACCTGCATGCATGTCCTAAAGTTTCTTCCACATATCATGAGCTATAGGGCAATCCTTGACTTCATCAAATTTTGAATAGCTAAGTGAAGAAGCTATGTCAATCATCATTATGTTATGAAGTTTCCATTCCATCATCTATTCCACAGCCATAGTCCCTTTTGGTGCAACATATTTGGTCTCTAAGAATTGTAAACCAGCATCTCCAATAGTAGATAGATGTAGCTTCATCAGTTCTTGCCATGCTAGGAAATTGTCTTTGTTTAGATTTGGGATCTCCCTTCTGTAAGACATCCCTGATCTTTAGCTTAGGCCTTGAAACCTTTCCTGAAAGAACTTGAAGCTCTGATACCAATTGTTGGAAATGAGATAAGTAACTGAGAGGGGAGGGGTGAATCAGTTACTCCAAAAACAAATACTTGTCCCTTAGATGTCTAAAAACTTTAATACTATTACTTGGGTTACTTAAGTTATTATTTTGTAGCTCGGGTGTCAACCTAATATTTAATGCAATTATACTTAGAGATTAAGTGCGGAAACATAAATCATAAAACAACTAACAAGTACACATATGACACAAGATTTAATATGGAAACCAAATATGGGAAAAACCACCAATGTAACTAGTTACTGGTTTTCACTCTTCTAAAGTGAGCCTTGTTAGGAGCCAACCTTGTTAAAGGTTACAAAAACACAGTGTTAGGTGTGACCTATTTAAAGGATTTAATCACCCTGTGAGCAGTGGCCTTCTTAGAGGTCTTTAACACTTCAATCTGGAAATGCTACCTTGTGAGAGGATTTACAAAAGACTATTAAGTCTACTCTATTAAGAGATTTTGATCACTGCTACAATTGTTAGAAAGTAACAATGGATTGACCTATATGTGTAAGCAACTGTCCTTGCTGATATAGATATCTTCTTGATTGTAACTAGATCCTTGCTGATCAGATATTCTATTGCAGCTCCGAGTGTTCTATATTCAATTAGAATCCCATTTGATTTCACCTTCACAGAATTCCACACTTCTGTCTTTTACTTTCGCTTCGACACTTTGATAACAACAACACAACACATTCAATCCAAACTTGACCTTTCATAACTACATGGTAAGCTCTGTCAAGTCGGCTTGAATAAACTCTAAATGATAAATCATAATATAGTCGGCCTCATATAACCATTTAATTACATAATATAAATCACTGTTAGTCAGCTGCAACTGAATGCCCAACCAAGACTAAAATGCCCGAGTGGACTTGATCAACACTGAACTTCTTCAATGCCTGACCTCAACTCATTTTGTTTACCAATTGTGCTCAGTCTGAATGTAGACATTAGTGTAAAACCAAGTTACATAAGTCTATATACATGTGTAACATCAATGAAAATACACAATTGAATAATTTTCTTCAATAGTGAAGAACATACCATTCTTATTCTTGCATTCATATTTTTCTTGAATTGTGTTTTATCAGTTATGAAATGTTCAAATGACATTAACATGAACATGGATGTGAATATTTGATATGCATTGCATGAAATAATTAGCATTGATCAATAGGTAATTAATGTAAGTTTTAATGCTACGATGAGCATTGCATGGATATCCATAAGATGATGGAATCCATGAAAGTAATATATTTTATGGCCATAGTATGATGTTACTAGCACATGCGTCATTATGCATGATTATTTGCGTGAAATAATATTTGAGGTATTCAAACTTGATGTACTCGATGCTTGATGAGTAGGTTGGCATCTCTAAATGAAAATTAACTAGAATTTTTTTTAAATGATGCACTATTGGCATTCTTAATAGAATGATCAACACCTCCTTCTTCTTATATGCTTGTTTATGATATATGAGAATGTTCATGATGAAGGCATAATTCTTTTCACTAGTCGACTTGTGCAATTTCCATTCTTGTTGTTTAATGCATCATTGAATGAAAAGAAAATATATGGTATGCATCAGTTTGATCAATATTCTACTTACTATACATGCATTTGAAAAGTTTACCTTCAAGTAAGGGTGTTGGATATGTCAGTAATAACTAAGAGAGGGGGGGGGTGAATCAGTGGCCTCAAAAATATTCTAATTAATCAAACCAAAAACTTAGTACCACAATATTAATCCTATAGTTAACTTCAGTCCTATAAGACGAATGCCTTCAAATATACTTATTAAATAAGTACTTCTTGGAGTGCTTTGTTAAACCTTATTCTTTATGTTTACTGAATAGTTGTCTTTCAATTTACCAAAAATAGTAAATTACTTAAAGCATACCGATCAATACAGATTAGCTATGTGTAATGAAAAACACTAAAGTAATGACTCATAAACACATTGACATATGGATTTTTAATGTGGAAACCCTGTTGAGGAAAAACCCTCTTGGGACCAGTAACCCAAAATTTTCACTCTTCTGAAGTGAGCTCGGTGAAGAGCCAACCTTGCTAAAGGTTACAAACACACTATTTGGTGTGACCTTGTTAAAGGATTTAAAAGATTAGTTTTTCACTTGACATCGATCATTTCTATGCTACCTTCCTTGTCCAAACTCTTCTGGTTTGTCAAATGGTATTTGGTATCTCATGCTATCTTCATGATCAAAATTTTTTATACTCCTTGGGATGTATTTCAATATAGAAAGTAACTTTAAATCCTACTTGATTAAGAGACTTTCTGAATCAATGATTAAACTAAAATAGTAGGATCTGTTCACATATACAACTTATACTTGCAGATTTTTTGATCTATTGTAAGCTTACTTTACCTTTCTGATCAATGTATCTTTTCAATACCTTTGCTCCACTTTGGTTCTTCTTAGTGATGCTATGATTTGTTGCTCGGTATCCACATAAATGTTTATCTCTTTCCTCAGCTTGATTGATCAAGACTGTATGAATTTTTTCTTCATCAGTTTCTCTCTAGCATCCTCTTTTTCATTCACTCCCCTTATTTCGTAATGAATTAAGTTATCTCTTATAGACATGATATCACCGTTTCTAGGTTCTTGATTTTCTTTATCTTGGTGTGATCCATAATCTTAGCCAATCTGATTTAAAACACAAATTCTTTTTTTATTTCATAGAAATCTTCTTGCCAACTTGACAAAACAAATTTAAATCCTTTACTTATCTCTAGCTTTATCTTGTCAATGAAAACAATGATAACTACCAATTAAGTCTATATTTATTTGTGCCAACTATACAGTTTGTCATTTCTGAACTCCAGTTAACTTTGGTGTTTTAACTCTTTGATAGCTTTGGTCAACACTCCAGTTCTCCTCGAGCTTCTCCATTGGGGTTGTCTGTCCGTCGGGGTTGTCTGTCCCTCAGGCTTCACTAAAAAGTTCTGCTCGTCGGTTAACACTGTAATTCTGGCCATCAGTTATGCTTTTGATTCTTCTCTTCGGTAATGCTTGTCAAATTTATTTCTTGGGCATCACAGTGACTTAACTTTCAGTTATCTCTGTGTGTCGGGTTCCACTAGCCGTCAGTGTTTTTAGTCACTTCATGAATGCTTGTGTTTTATGAATTACTGAAATCATAACCTTTTTCTCTCTGATTCTTTGAAGTATTTTGGCACTTTAATTATAACTGATTAAATTATATCAAGTTGACATCAATGACAACACAATCCATTAACTGATTTAATATCTTTCATTATCTTTCTGCATTTCAGTGATCAACTTAACATCTTCAAACATTCAGTCAGTTACATGTCATCAATCTCTCCCTTTGGAATTGATGGAAACATACTACATTATCATACTATACAATTACTAATACAATATGAAATATAATAGTTTCATCAATCTTTCCTATTGTAACTATTACAAATGTCTATTTCTTGGTAAGCTCAAAATAGATTTGATTTGTTTCTTGCAGAGTGGGTTTCTTCAATCTTTAATCCCTTCATTCAATACATGTAGCATCTTATGTCTCTGTTCTGATATATGTTCACCTTGACTGTTCCTCTTCTTGATAATTTATTTTTCCTTTGACAGCAATCTCCCCCTTTGTTACTTCTCTCCCTTAGATGGTTATTTCGTATGTAATAAATCTCTCTCCCATTGACTATTGATTATCTCTTCCTTTTGATTCTTAGGAGCTTCTCTTCATGGATACTGATATAATCTTTTCCTGATAATGAGATCATCTCTCCCTTGTGATTCCTGATATCTCTCCCTTGTGATAATAAGATAATATGATAATGAGATAATCTCTCCCTTTGACAACAATGCCAAACAAGTTTCTTCTATATCATCTTTCATCCCTTTATATAATATATTCCTTGAATTTCCCTATCCACCAACAATACAATGTCTCTTGTGTTAGGTGCAGATTTGTACCTTGTTGTGTACACATTTATCTCTTGCTGTTCATCTCAGTGTTTGCATCAACATGAATGATCTTCTGATTATGTGTAGGCTGATTTAGCCTCCTAGTCAGCTTACTGACTGATAGACAAGGGTTGGACCCCTATTCTCTGTCTTAGGTACTCAAATGTATCTTTCGGTAATGGCCTAGTGAATATATCATCTAATTGTTCCTTTGATTGAACATATTCCAATATAACCTCCTTTTCTTGCACTTGTTCTCTCAGATAGTGATACTTGATAACAATATGCTTAGTCTTAGCATGCATGACTGGATTCTTAGAAATTTTAAATGCACTGGTATTATCACAATAGATAATTACTAGTTAAGGAATCTTCATATTCATACCTTCCAATGATTGTTTGGTCAATGCAATATTGGAGCAATTTGTAGCAGCAGCCACATACTCTGCTTCTGCAGTAGACTGAGAGATGCATCCTTGCTTCTTTCTGATCCATTTGACAATTTTGTCACCCATGAAGAAGGATCCTCTAGTTATGCTCTTTCGGTCATCAATGTTTCTAGCCCAATTAACATCTGTATAGACTTGTAGCTCAAATTTTACATCTATTTTATACCATAATCCATAGTACTTGGTGTTCTTCAGATATCTCAGAATTCTCTTGACAGTAGTCATATGTGATTCTTTGATATTAGCAGAGAATCTTGCAACTATTCCAACTACATGTGCTATATCTGGTCTGGTATGAACAACAAATATTAGTTTTCAAACCATTGATCTATACAAGGTTTGATTTACCTCATTTTATTTGTCTTCTATTGTCAGCTTACATCTTGTAGCCTTAGGTGTTCTATTTGGTTTGGAATCTTCCATCTTGAATATCTTCAACACTTCCTTGATGTATTTGGACTGAGTGATATATATGCCTGCATCTTGTTGAAGAATTTGTATACCAAGAAAGAATTTGATCTCCCCAAACATAGAAATTTCAAATTCTTTTCTCATTTCATTAGCAAAGGATTTTCATAACATTTCATTTCCCCCAAAAATGATATCATCAACAAAAATTTCGGCAATCAAAATATTACCAACGATATCTTCTTTTAAGTACGGATTGCTATTTTCGCTATTTTTTACAAATTTAATGCTAATGAGATAGGAGTGAAGTCTTTCATACCAGGCTCTAGGTGCTTGTTTCAATCCATACAAGGCTTTATGTATTCTATATACCATGTTTCTCTTGTCCGGATCAACAAACCCTTCTGGTTGTTCAATGTATACCTCTTCTTCCAGTATTCCATTTAGGAATGTAGATTTGACATCCATCTAGTATACCTTGAATCCTTTGAATGCAACATAAGCAAGTAAGATTATAACTCCTTCTAGTCTATAAATGGGTGCAAGGGTTTCTCCATAATAAATACATTCTTCTTGTGCATACCCCTTGCATACTAACCTTGCTTTGTTTCTTGTGACTTCTCCAGTCTCATTCAACTTGTTTCTGAATATCCATTTTCTACCTATGATATTCTTGTCATCTGGTCTCGGTACTAGTGTCTATGTACTATTATTCTCAATCTGTTCTATTTCTTCATTCATAGCACTGACCCATTCTTCATTCTTAAGTGTAGTATCCATAAATTTAGGCTCAAAATCACAAAGTAAACATCTAGTGTTTAGTGACTTACTTCTTGTTCCCATTCTAGCCTTCTTGTCTCCTATGATTTGATTTTGTTGATGATGTCTTCTGACATACTTGGCAAGTTTTGGTTCATTTATTTTTTCATCATTATGATCATCTTCTTGACCTTCATTCTGATCTCCATCTCTCAGAACATCATCTTGAAGATTTTCTTGATTTTCTGTAATTGCAACCTGATACTCGGGTGCAATGTTTTGTTGCTCGGGAGTGATACACTATTGCTTGGGTAGAGTTCTAGGTTCTGTATAAACAAACCTTTTGTAGTCCTCTGGTTCTTTTTTGCTTTCCTTATCATTGTTTTCTACAAATTCATCTATTTTCAAGTTTGCACTTTCAATGATTTTCTTAGATGATTTGTTAAGACATTTATAAGCTTTTCTTTTGGTTGAATACCCTAGAAAGATACTTTCTTTACTTTTGGAGTCAATTTTTCCATTTCTATCATCTTTCAAAATATAACATTGACTGCCAAAGAATCTGAAGTAACTTACATCGGGTGTGTGACCATACCAAAGCTCATAGGGTGTCTTCTTTGTGTCCTTCAATTGTACTATGTTTAATGTGTAGACAACAGTATTGACAACTTCCTTCCATAAATTTTGAGTGATGCTCTTCTCAATCATCAATGTTCTTGCACAATCAATAATTGATATGTTTCTCCTTTCAGCAATTCTATTTTGTTGTGGTGTTCTCGGTGCAAAAATCTATCTTTTAATTCCATGCTCATTGCAATAGTTAGTGAATTCATCTGAAATAAATTCCCCTCCTATATCTAACCTTAAGCATTTCAATTTCTTATCACTTTGTTTTTCTACCTTTGCCTTATACAATTTAAACATCTTGAATGCTTTTGATTTATCTTTTAAGAACATAACTGTCATCATTCTAGAATAATCATCAACAAAGAGAATAAAATACCTATCTCCATAGTAACTCTTTGTCCTCATGGGTCCACATAGATCAGTATGGACTAATTCTACAATTGCATTATATATATATGGGTTTTACTCTTGAAACTAGACTTTGTCATCTTACCTTTTTGATAATTCTTGCACATGATATGCTCGGGCTTAGTCATGCTTGGTAAGCCTCTAATATTCTATTTATTTCTTATCTTTATCATGTTGTCAAAATTCACATGACACAATCTTTTGTGCCTCAACCATATGTCTTCGTTTCTAGCCATTAAACAAGTGGTGTTAATGTTATCAAGATAGAAAAGGTTGCATTTTGTCTGCTCACTAGTTTCGATCAACCTTCCTAATTAATTGAAGATATTTTCCTTCTTATTCTCAAATGCTACTCTGTGACCTATATTGTTCAACTATGAAACACTTAACAGGTTATAATTCAGTTCTTTTACTGAGTAAGCATTTTCACATTTGATCTGGTTATTCAACATTATAGTTCCTTTACAATATCATCTGTGAGTGGTTCAACTCAATTATCGCTCTGCAACTCTGAGCTTTCCCGCCCAAGCTGTTTTCAAATTGAGGACCCCATGCCTGCCTCCCCGGGGGGAGATACTGCCCTCTTGGCAGGCACAACTGCTGGTCCAGATGGACCCCAGATCACGTGCATTGTTACAGAGTCAACGCTGGAACCCCAAAAGGCATCGTCTTCTTCAGCTGTATCCCCTAAATCGAACTGGAAGGGGGCCCTTGTTGGTGAGGCCCAACAATC